>JABGLZ010000505.1:0-14780 GCA_014705045.1 Colletotrichum theobromicola | reverse complement strand
CTCTCTCGTCCCTGCAGTCACATTGCGGCCTTCGCCTGTGTGTGGGGGACGGACCAGTTCAGAGGAGTTCTTTGACGGAGGAAGGGGGGGGGAGGGGGGTCACGGGCTGGGCTGTGGCGAGGGCGACTACGTCAAGAGGGTTGTACAATATCGACGAGTGACGGATGGTGATGCGTTCCGCTGGAGGTTTCTCGTCCCGATCGGGCGTGGTTGTGCGGAACAAGGGCGGGCGTTTTTGGGACCCGATAGCTCCTCCCGGACCCGTCCAAGGTCTCCATGTTGCGTGCGCCTCCTGGTGCTGGGCCACTCTTCGGAGCATCTTGTTGGCTCCAGGCGTCGCCGTCCATACGTCCTGCGCAGTAGCGGCACTTTGTGAGGTAGCGTTGACTTGTCTGCTGCAACAGTCGCTGGTTCAGAGAAGCGGCATTTTTGTCTTCCATCTCCACTGGGGGGACAGCGGTGCACACCGTCCGCTCCACCGGTTCCAGAGACCCGGCCAGTCAACGATCGTTGGTCTTGCCTAGAGATGCCATTTCTAAGCAGTCCGCCGTGCCTTCCAATGCACCGCCTGCGATGTTCTGCCGCAAGGGAGGCTGGACGGGCCTCAATGTCAAACACACGGTACACAAAGTCCCACGCCTCTTGCTGCGGGGTCGAGGAGGAGGAAGAAGAGGGAACAAGTCATCGTCGTTCGTTGTGAGATGCGCGGTTTTGTTGCGTACCGGTACCAGAGACAGCAGCTGGTTGCTGCGCGCGCAGCTTCCTGCAGAGCGTTCCTGTCCCACGGCGGAAGGTCATGTTGGGCAACGATCGCTTTCTCAAGTCAGATGCGTGTGCGCCGTGCCGCGACAGCTCGACGCAGTGATACACCGTCAATTATTGTTGTTGGTTTCTCGATCACACACACATGCGACGAGGCTGGCGGCAAGAGTCCAGGCGGACCACCCCATAAGCTAAATCTCATCGCTCAACTTAGCAGCTGGGCGACAATATCCCCACACCGCCGGTATTATGTGTCAAAAGTAAGACAGCCCGATGTTAGCAGTCCGTCCCGGCTAATGGGATTCGAGAGAATGAGGTCCTGAGGATAGTTGCATTTGACGACACGGAACCGTCGGCGTCGGGGGCAAGCTGCGAGCTGTATGCAGACCTGTTGCAGCCGTGGCAGACCAACCATCGAATCATGTAGGTACACCAGGCCCGCCCGTTCGTGCATCGGCTGGGCGGTTGGGGGTGTACACACGAGACTCGAACGAGCGAGTAGGAGTCGTTGCTAATATGCAGATGGCGCTGCACTTCGCGTGACGGCAGAAGGAAGAATGTCGAGAATGCAGGCTAAGGGCTTTGGTCAAAAGAGGGCGATGGCAAAGCAGTCTTTAGACGCAGCTGCCATCATTGGATGGAACAAACATCGCTCTTGGGTGGTCTAGCCGTTGTTCAGGCTTGGAGACGACCCAAGATGGCTCATGAGGAGACCGGACATTGGGAAGGTCGGTCCGTCAGTCATGAGTAACGCAAGTCGGGTCGAGTCGGCCGTCGTCAGTCCACCCAAACAAAAGATTTTTATTCTTCTCAATCTTGCAAGTTTCCTTGAACCCTGGAAAATTCGTGTAGTACGGATAGTAGACTTGCTAAGGAGCAATCTAGGAGGAAATAAGTTTGGGGGCACTTTGCCCTCGGCGTTTTACTGGCCGGCATACCCTGATTCAAGTTGGCCAACACTGGTTGATGGAGACATCGGTAGCATCAACAGGTTCGCCATGGCCGCCGCGGCGCATCTCTTGTCGGCAATTGCGCTTTGCCTGTCCATGAACATCAGGAGTTTTTGTCTCCCAGAGCCTAGAGGTGGTATTCAATTGGGTCTTCGGCCGCGAGGGGCATCTGATCGGACTGGAGCTATCGCCGTGCCCACCCCGTCCCGGTTTCCCCTCGAACTTAGTTGCGGTGAAGGTGCCCGATGTTCCCAACATGCAGGTAATCTGATCAACGGTGGCTTGTAGCATGCTAAAAAGAGGGGGAGCGCAGCGAAAAAACAGGAGAAAAAAAAAGTTCGAAGATCCAAGTGGTCGACTGCATGGCTTCTCGCCTGGCCCCGAGTGGGGGCGTCAACCTGCTCGACGGAGCCCTGATGCCCTGCCACCCGCTAACGATGGGCGGTGGAGTTGGACCCTTGAGAAGCACGAGTCTAACAGGCAGAGAAAGACCACTTTAGCCTTTGGCGTGTTCTCTGCGTCTGATTGTGGGCCTCAACCTCGTGGGCTCCTGTTGGCGCTCTCGCTGTGAATGGGCATCCTGGCCTTCGAGATCCTCGGGTCTGGTTCCAAGTGACGAAGGTCCAATGTACGTACGCCTCGCGAACAAGTGACCAGTGACGGTCGATGAGTTGTCATTAGTTCTGGAATGTTCAGCATTGGCAGTGTGAACCCCTTCGACTTGGACAAGCTGTCTGTCTGCCCTCGTGAGATCCGTTTTCAGGGTCCAACCCCCCTAGCATCTCGTAGCGTCACAACCAGTCCTTTGACGGTGGTGAAAGACCGAGATATTCATAGAACAGGCGGGTGGTGCTGGGACCGAGTGAAGAGGTGGTTCGTGTGTCACTGAGACCCGAGGGCCAAGGGATAGGCAATGGCGCGCCTGAGGACGGATATTGGCGCTGTTTGTCCTCTGCCCAGCGGCCCTTTCAAACCCTACGACGTAGGTACTTCAATATCCTGTCTAGTGGTTCAAGTTGAGTCAACCGCCTGGGAAACTGGAGGGGGCTAGGAGAGCAAGGGTAGATCGTCAGCGGGAGAGGGCAAAAAAAAGAAATCCTTGTGAAAATGATCCGTCAGGTGGCTTCACCTGAGAATTTCTCAGTGTATCACGTCCTGCATACTTACGGGGCCTCGAGATTCTTTGCTCCAGGGTTACGGCGGCCCACGCGTCTGCTCAACACGAGGCACCGCCCACGGAAGAGGAAAAAAAGGCTCTGTTCATGGCCAATCGCCCCTGTGTGTCGAGAATCGCCCCCATGAAGAGATATCGCACTGTGTCCAGATTGTGACCGACGCCAGGGGTGGTATTATAATGGTCCGGGCTGACCGGCCTTGTTGCTTCGAGGCGGTATCATAGGCCGAAGAGTGAGAATGCACTCCAGACCTTTGAGATTGCCCTCCTTCCAAGTTACTGCGTCTTGGTCCAACTTCATTTGCCAGTATGACTCGCAAAGACAGCATACGCCACGAGGCCCTTCGAAATTTGATCTTCATCAAAAAGTCGATTTTGTTTTGGCCGATTAACGACGTTCGGAGACCTTCCGTATTCGGTACATCATTACTATTTTCGTTCAGGACTGCGAAGAAGGCAAGCACACCACCTCCACTCTTTACCTCAACACGGCTGTTTCGCGCCGTACTTAGTACTGGCTGGCTGTGATATTTTGGGACCAATAGTCCAAGTCAGTGACTTCGACATCGAACCGTCAGTATATGATAGAAGCCTGAACTCGCCACCTCGGGGTCTCTCAAATTTCACCACATTCGATTCCAGCAAACGCAGCCCCTCAGTCAAGCAGGGCTGAAGGGTTGGGCTCTAGAGGGCGTTATTGACAAGCACTGACTGCTCTTGCAGACCGCCCCGGACGGTGCAACAGACAGACCCAGTGGTTGAAGGAATGCCTAGACCAATCAGGGCGCCTGCATTTCAGTTGTCAGAACGCCTGGTCTGTTAATTCCTGGGGCGACGGCAGTGTCGTCAACGGTAACCAGGGTGGGATTTCTCATTTCGAATCGATGCCTCGATGCCTCGCCGTTAGGTGTCACATAGACTATCGAAGCCCTTGCCTCCATGAAGAAATAATGCCAGTCTGCCAGCGCAAGCATTCTGGATGCTGTTCATTATTGTCATGACGACGGCTGCTTGGTGTTCAACCGATGCAATACGGCTGCCCGACATGATCCGTTGATATGGGGGTGCCTTTGCAGCGTTGAAGAGCGTGAACTTGAAGGACACGTGATTCTGCTAGTGCGTCAAAGGCCTGAGGAGGTTGGCACCTTGACAACGGTCGCCATGGCCTCAGCCTGCACCGTGATTTCTCCCCGAGGGCTTCTGGGATGCGTTGGTTCAGGGAGTCGAAAGTCAAGGGCGCCAGGCGACTCCCGGTGCAAGAGCTGCGGTGGCACGGATGCTCCAGTTCCCAGCCTTCCTCATCCTTGAAAGAAAGACAGCTCGCATCTGCGTCCCAGCGCGACCTGCTTCCTCGAGGCAACGGGTTGGCCGGGCGGATCAATTGTTGCCCAGTGCTGGGGCTGTACTCGTCGATATTGAGAGTCCCCTGCGTTGACCTGGCAAATCCCTGATGATATGACGAACTTGCAGAACACATTCGAGACCGACACATGCTGTGGCGATATGATACCGGCATCAAAGGGAGAGAGATATCTAGCATAACTATGGCGAATCGGTAGGTGAGACCAACATCTGAGTTCGCTTTGAGTGAACAGGCAATGTCTTCAATGCTGAGGCTTTGTATGCTTGAGAAGCAGAAGAAGCAGAAGCAATAGTTTCTCCCTTCCGCCTCCCTTTCGGGGCCGGGAACGCTAAGCCGCGGGACCAGGTCTGCGCCTGGGCCAGGTATGAACCGGCAATAGCGACCTCAAGGCTTGAAGAAGCTTGGGAAGCCTGGCACGCACCCAGCTGGGTGTTTTGTGCGTGTGTCAGCAACTTGGTTGGTCGTCAGATTTCTGTGGTGCGTATGTTGTGTGTGTGAGTGCGTAAAAGAGAATGTGTGCTTGCGCGCGTGTGTTGCCAGCCATTCAAGTGTGCCTGCCCTGTGTGCTCTCTGCCAGTCATGTTTGGCCAGTGGATCGTTCCGCTACCGACCAAACCCCTGAGTGTGCATGCAGAGACGCCAGCGGCTGGAAAGCATTTGCTTGACACTGTAGGCAAGCACGGTGTCGTAGGAGGTGGAGCGTGCGGTAATTCTCTTCCTCCGCTGCAATCTCCTCCAGGTTGACACGACATGAAATCGTACATTTGTTTTGCAGCTTGCTGGGCCTTGCTGCGGGAACAGCAAATGTGCCAAAATGCCGCGTTTGGCTAGACCTGTTCGACGAATCCATAATAACATTTTATTTTATCCGAGGGTGACGACGAACAGGAATGGGGTTTGGCCTTGCCTGTAAATGAGATTGGAAAAATGATTTGTGCCGTCTCTGGCTCAGAGGGTTTCTCTGCAGACCAGCCTCGAAGTGGCCTAGCCAACATTGGCTGCCGAGCTCCCTGAGCCTTGAGTCTAGGGTCGGTCAATGACGGGCAGGTTCGCGTTACCGGAGGTTTAAGACGGTAATGGAATTGCATCGTCTTGATGAGGCGAAACAACACACACTGACGTACCATGGTGGCTGTCAGTCGTCGGAGCCTGGATATGCTAGCAGAGCCAGGAGCAATCGAAGAGACACTTGTTGCTCCGAAAACTGCACATCGAAAAGTCTAGACACACCGGTACGGGTCAGGAACACCCACCCACAGATGGTTCTGGAGGGATTGAAATGCCGCAGTGATCATCCGTTCATGTCACTCTTGCTCTGCGAAAGAAGGCAACAACAGTACACTAGACGGAAAGTGAGGCCAAAGTTCAGTTCTCGAGGGTGTCCGTACCCGTAATGCTGAGCTGCACAACGGTGGTACGGTGACGGTGAGTGGATGCTGGCTAGGCTTGCTGAGTGCATCCCGTCGTCATGGCCTGGGAGTTGGGTGACTGGGTGTACTTGGGCCGCAGCGATCACCCAGCAGATCGGATGATGGGCACAGTCCACTGGCACAGACTGTCCCTTGCCCTTTGCAGTTGGAATTACAGGCGACGGGCGACAAGGTACGATCTGCCATTCGCCGGGCTCCAAAATGAGCAGACACTGAGTCTTTCAATGTGGGTGGCCCAGCGGCGGCGCCCCAATGTAGAGTACTTCGCATGCCTGAGTATTCGTCCCGCGGAAGGTGAGACTAGAAGTTATATTCGCCGTCAGTCTTGTCTGGTCCTTGTCAGGTTGTCAGGGTTGGGACCGTCTGTGGTCTGGGCTGGGGTTTGCCTGGGAACGCCCCCGAATATGATGGGTATCTTGAGAATCATTAGCTAGAGTCGGAGACACAGGCAGGCGGTGACCAGACTCGAACAGCACGGACTCACAGTGGTTGAGAGGAGACGTCCATCACATTGCGGATATTTTGGAAAGTATCGCAGAGGTTGCGTTGTCGCGCAGGGTCGGTATGAGTACCTGCTCTACCCGCGACAGCCCAGCCTCCTTGGACCGCATGCAAGGTACAGGCGCCGGGCACAAATTGCACAAGGCTAGCCCAATACTCTCCAATACATCTAGAAGCCTCGGGAGACTGGGTCATCCCATCATGAAGGCGCGCTAAAGCTGAACCGCCATAAACGATTTTTTTTTTCTTTCTCTCTTTCTCTCTCTCTCCGATTTCTTGGGAGCCGAATGACTTGCTAGCTTTTTTTTTTTGGCGGATGGCGCACGGCGAGCGTGGAGGAGTTGACTAGCACGCCCAGGGTGTGTAAGCGAGTACCGTTAGATGGCAGGCTGCAAGTCGAGACGAATCGGTACGATTCACGAAGCGTGGTCGGCAGACTATTGACGTTGGCGACTGGAGTCTGGAGTTGAAGATTTTTCGAATTTGGCGTTGTCACGCATCTGTGTGTCTGTGATGTAAGTTTATCTGGACTGATGTCGTGTCTTGTGCATGGTGTTTGTTGTCTGGTCGTTACTGCATAGTATCTTTGCCAGAGCCAACGTGGAGAGATGCGTAACAACATTGTCTCGGTCTCCATGGTTGAACATTTGTCGTCTGCAGCCAGCGGCCCTCGGGGTTGAGAGCTCTGGCAGAATCGCAGGCGGTGCGAGAGTGTGGTTGGGTTGGCACAGGTCGTAGGCAAGCAGGCAAGGAAGGTATCGGTATCCGTAGGGTGGCGAGCGGTAGCGTAGCGTATCCGTGCCGCTGCCGCGGTGAATTGTCACAGGCTCACACCTCAGTCAACAGTGTGCGGACGGGCTTGCTGCGACAGCGACTGGGTTGTGTCGGTACTGATTCTCCGGTGCTTCGTCTGCTCTCGCAGTGTGTTTTTGTTGTGTTGTGGTCGTGTTTTAGCGTGGGTTTTACTCGGCAGACACCCGGCCAATGAGACACACACCACGGCCTTTTGCCTTCAAAGTGCCTTGAAGTTTGGAGTGCAAGCAGGCGGGCCCATCTGGACGGCTGTGATTGGAGGGGGATAGGCAGGACAGGCGCCTCACACAATGAAGGAAGGGTAGGAGGGAGGAGGGCAGGGCAGGAACAGCGCTGGTTCCTTCCTGACGCAGCAGCCGTCCGCACAGGAGCAGGAGCATGAGCAGCGGGTTGTGGTTGTGGTGGTGGTGGTGGTGCTGCGTGCTTCCTCCTGCTGCTGCTGCTTGCTTCCTTCCGTGCTCCTGCCTGACTGACTCCCCTTCCCTTCCAGTGGGATGGTACTTTCCGCATGCGACTGCCTCCCTGGACGTTGGCTCCGGTTCTTCCTTCCCCCTTGAACGTTCAGGCCAAGCCAAGTTACGAATAACTCACCTCACACGCCGGCTGAGTGATTGACTGAGAGTGCAGCAGCTAAACCAGAAAGCCATGTGTACAAGCGAAGTCGAGGAGAATGCCTCAGGCGCGGAAGTCGACGTTCCTTCCACGTTCGCCTACCTACCTTAGATTGAGTACCTAACGGATACAGTCACCAGTCCACACACACCTACATAGTACACGCACACACACACACACACACCACACACAAACACAAGACGCATGAGTCCATCTCGGAGCCAGCAGAGTACGAAGACCACCACCTGCCTAGGGCCTAGGGCATAAACCAATGAGGGCCGGCTGTCAGCCATCCAGACGTCCCGGTTTCCAGCGGTGTCGAAGAGTGTGTGAGCGAGTGTACCGTGCCGTCCAATCTGGATGCCGATGGGGTTTCCTGTGTCCAAAAACGGAGTACGTACCGACGCCATCTGCCACGCTCCTTCGCTTTTTCGGTTTTCACCAGGTGCACTCACTCACACTTGGTGCAGCTACCCTGTCTGTCTCCACATCTGATCCAGGGCAGGAAAGTTCCACCCATATTTTTTTATGGCCTTTTTGCTGCTGGTCACTGACGCCGATGCTGCCTTGCTGTCAGGGGGGGCTGCTAGTCGTCCCTCAAAGGCCAGGCCTAGCCTGATGCCAGCATCATCAGCGCCGCCAGCAGTCACCACACTCTGGACCACTCACCCGCGAGTCGAGTGGTTGTAAGCTTTGACGAGACGTCGAGAGGTGCTCCTCTTCCAAAGCATCACATCTGCCAATCTTTATGTGGATTGGATGGGTGAATGATAGTACACTGCAGACACGACGCGTCTGGCAAACTCTAGGCGCCACCTAGTAGACAGTAAGGTACGGATAGTTGTCACCGTCCACGGTCCGTGGAGATGGTTGATGCTACGACGTGTCGCGTCCAAAAGAGACATGTTATTTTTGCCTGCTTTTCTTTCTTGGTCGCTGCCCGCTGCTGGTGTCCCCATTCGCATTTACCACTCAATCACCGCAGCCACTGCCGGTGCCTGGCCATTTTAATGGCATCCACTTTTACTGTCGGGCTGTCCTGGTGTGCCTGGTTATGCTGCTGTCCTGCCCTGCCTGTCGGTCTCCTGCCATGTCTGGCGCGGTACGGCGGTACGGTGTACCTGACTGCGGGCACCGCACCTCCCTCAGGCTGCAGAACATTGCAGCGAGCGAGAGAAGGTACTCCTGGTGTACTTGATTCCTTCATCAGATTTTGGTGGAAACACCTTGTAGTTGTTACTTGAAGCAGTACTGCGGTACTTCCCTCCTCTTCCTCTCCTCCCCCCTGCCAACCCTGTCAACCCTCTCGACCCGACCACCCTCCACCCTCCTCCTCCACCAACTGAGGCAGGCGTGGACTGAATTTCAACTGCTGCTCCGGGCAGTGTGCACCGTCCAGTGAGGTACTGCGTACCTTCTCACACCTCTCGTCCTGTTTCTGGTGGTACCGCTTTTCCTCCCTCCTCTTTCCCTCTCTGTCTCTTGTGCTGGGCGGATACCTTGCCCTTCCTCAGCACCACCTTGGCTCCCACAGTCTCCTCTACGTACTGACCAGCGACCACCCACCCCCCCTGGTTGTCTCCCCGTCCCCAGTCCCAGTCCCAGTCCCAGTCCCCGTCTCCATCCGTACCTTTCCTCCTCGGGTCCTGCTCCTCCTCCTCTCTTCCCACACACTGGTCTGGTCTGGTCAGTGTCGGCTGCTGCTAGGTACCTTACTGCTGCTGCACCTGGTGGCTTCGCCCTCTCGCCTCCATTCACGCACGCCGCCATCATTCCTCGCTCCACTCTTCTACCATCCTCACCCCCATCCACCGTCCCCATCCTCCCCAACTCCATCCATCCCAACCCGACCCGTCCCATCCATTTCACTCCTCGATTTTCTTCTTCGCGTCTTTTTTCTTTCCTCCCCTCCCCCAACCCTCCCCTCTCCCAATCCCCCAAAATCCTCGAATCCGCCGTATCACGACGAAATCCACCGTCCTCGACTCTTGCGAATTCCCCCTTCGAGTCGTCGACACCCAGGATTCAGGTCCTCGTCTCTCTCCTGTTCGCGATCTGTTGAAGCCGAACCGACACCCGTTGTCACTTCCGCCCGCCTTAACTTGGTCGAGTGGTTCATACGTTCACACGAGTTCAACCTTGAGCTATCAAAACACCGATCCCCAACTCCGTGTTTTCTACCCTCAACAAGATCATCCGCCAACGCCGTCTCTTTGGCATCGCGACTTCCATCCGACGTTCCCTTTCTTCAAGGTAAGCCCCGACTTTCCCATCGTTCGAATATCATCATCTTGTCGCCGCCCGCCTTTCGCCGACAGTCTGGTACACGACCTTCGTCTTATTCCCAACGCCCGATCCGACCAACCGACAACATACGCGACGCCGACAGGCTGGCTGGGTGGCTTTGCACGCGCTCTTTCCAGCATTCACTCGCCCGACCTTTTCAATCGCCCAAGCTTCCTACCAAACGCCAAACCTGAGCTGGGCTCGACGCTTTCCCGACGCCAAATGTGCTGGGGTTGCATGACATCGGCTGCATTTGTTTCCCACAGGGGCCACCCTTCACTGGAGCAGTTGCTTAAGTCGCCTCCCAGCACTCCCGCACTCCAACACCGGCCCGCCACTACTTGACGCATCATTCGACGAAGCTTGTGTATCAGACTCAGGCACAGACTGTCAAAGTTTTTTCTCTGTATCGACGCTCTCGCTGACATTCACCAATTCAGACAGTACTGCGGCTTTCCTTCTTCCTACTGCCCGACTTTCTTCATCCGGTGTCTTGCGGCCCTTGGATTCCTGACGCCTCGACGACCATCCTCAGTTAAAGCATCCTTTTTCCGAGTCAGCCATCACCGGTATTCATTCCCACGAGGATACTTATTATTCCTGGGTTATCGAGCCGTCATCGACCACTGAATCACGACTCACCTATTTTCCTTGTCCGACTCCTCCGTTTGACATTCGCTCCACGAAGTCGACCGAAACGAAACCCTTGATGGCTATTCGCGGTTACTAAGGGCTAGCGTCTCTTTCAACCCTCTCTCTCTCTCTCTCCCGCACCACCTCGACTCTCCGGCCTTGGACATCACCTTCAGCACACTGCGGCCCAGCCCTCGTTGCTTAGTGTCTCCCCCCAGGTGCCTCGAGCAACTTCTTCTCCCGACAAAGGTCATTTCACGATCTTCGTCGGATCACCTCTGAATACCGTCATCATGCCCGGAGGCGTCTGTGCCGTCCTCGATTACGAGGTCGACCATATGGCCGAGTTCGTCGCCGAGATGGCCACCCGTGTCGTCATGCCTTTGTCGAGCACCGCTGTCACGCCTCCCTTCCGCAAGTTTGTTTCGCAGATCCTCTCTTCGACACGACTGCCCAAGAGCACCATCCTGCTTGGCATGAACTACCTTGCGAAGCGCGTCAACACCCTCAAGCAGAACAATCCTGCCTACACGGTTCCCGAGGGTCAGGTGTGGCGCATGTTGACAGTCTCGCTCCTGCTCGGCAGCAAGTTTCTGGACGACAACACCTTCCAGAACCGCTCCTGGTCTGAAGTGAGCGGTATTCCCGTCGCCGAGCTCAACGCTCTGGAACATGAGTGGCTGGAGCAGTCTGGCTGGCGTCTCTACGTCAATCTGGACTACAGCGCGGACTACAAGGCTTGGCTCACCAGCTGGGACGAGTGGAAGGTCCTCAAGGACCAGGCCACGGCTCGCGCCAACCGCGAGAGACTTGTCCCTGCCATCGACACGAGTATCAACAGGTACAGCGGTCGCACCGCTTACAACCACTTCGTTCAGCAGCAGGCAGCTGAATACGAGCGCTATGAGGCCATCAAGCGCAACGAGATCGCCCACCAGCAGGCCTACAACAACTGGAACTGGCAGGCAGCACCGCTCACCCCTCCCGACTCTGGCTACGGCACACCCGAGTACATCAACTCCGCCACATCGGCTAACGCCCGATACAACGAGTGGTTCTCTCAGGCGGCGGCGAATGCTCAGTGGAATGGTCGCTACCAGCAGCCATCTCACAACTACTACAACCACCGTCACAACCACACGTACTCGGGTCACTACGGATACAACCAAACCATGTGGGAGCATGGTGTGGCTGAGTGCAATTGCGCGAACTGTGTTGGGCCTGCTGTGAAGCCGCCCGGATACTTTGCACACCCCGGCTTTGGCCAGCCCGTCATCGGCTAAGCTCACCGGCGATATTGGACGGGCATTACCGTTCATGAAATTAGCAGGAATTTTGTTATCGGAAAAGTTTGGGAGGTCTAGCGTCACCGGAGACGCAGGCTTTTGTTCTTTTTTTTTTTCTTTCGGCATGACGATACATTTGCATTCTTCAGATACCCTCTCACGACGAGAAACCGAAAGAAGCGGTCACCTGACCCGATGGTTCCCACCTCGGAGTTCGACCATCACGACTCGGGCACGGTTCGACGCCTCCGACTTGCCACCCAGCTCAGGCTACCAGATGTTTATATATCTGGTTCTGACCTGTCGGAGGTGGATGTTCACGATTCTGCGGCCGCGGCCCCTAATGACATATTTCTTTAATTCTTTGTGTTACCCTTGGTATACGGATAAAATTCATCATTGGCGTTTTACGGTCAACCCCTGCGATTCCCCTGGAGTTTGGACGATAGATTTCGTGGTTATCATTATGGGTATTATGTTGGTAGGAGGCGGTTTCCGACGACCCGATTTTCTTCCGACCGTCTCGACGCCCCATAACCAACGATCGCCACCGACACCGAAACCTCCCGATGTACCGAGATGATGCTAGTATTGGATGCCCTCGGATCTCTGGCGTCTCACCGTAGCTCATAGGTTACATCCACGGGATGGACTCGCGAAGCACCGACAACATTCACTCGTTTGCTTCCACTTTCCTTTGTGTGGTCCGTGGAAGAAGATTGTATTGTTTTCTTGTAATTCTCATACTGGAAATCACCAGGTTACTCTCAGATGGTGGACGGTCTACCGGAGTCGGTCGCCCACACCATCTGAGGTTTAGGTGACACACCTTGCTTTGTCAAACGCCCTTCGCGTCGTCGCGCAAAAAAAGACAATTTGCATGCAGTGGAGGCACATATGGATCATGTTTGACTTTTCCGGCTGGCTTTGGGCAGTCATCTGTTTGTTTGCAAGAATGAAAAAAAATGGGACTCACATGGAGAGGTGTTCTGCATTGCGCTGCAGGTCAAAACGGAAGGGACATCCCCTGGCAGGTTTTTTCCTCTTTATTTTTCTGGAGTTATTTTCTTTATTTTGTTACGCGGCATTCTTCGGACGGTCGGAGATCGGTACGCCCTCCTCGTTCCAGAATGAGCGGGAAAACTACGAGTTGCCGCTCAACTTCCGTTGGCCTCTGCTATGACATTCTTAGACGTCTCTTATTCTTACTTTCTCACGTCAATTTGGCATTCACTAGAGAGCGTTATGGCTACGGGGTATGAAATATCAGAAGGGTGGCAGATAATGCGGGCTATTTCTTCGTTGCGCGCGTGTATAGCCATGAGATTGTGGTTTTTACAAGGTCTGTACGACTTGGGGTTTCGGGAGAAAAAAATTAAGCCAACGGGACTGGTGACGGACCTTCCACCATGTGCAGCGTCGGCCGGCTTGGGTGACACACGAGCGTGACCTCGCTCTGGCGCCAACTGTAAGCTGTCGACACGGAAAATGGACTGGATATGAACGCGAGGGAAAATTTGGAAGGAAAAGCAAGGATCACAAAACGCGTGCAAGAAGCACCGACGCATGGGCACGACCCATACTACTGGAAGACGCAGTCCTAGACAAACAGACAAATACATACAAAACACTTGAACCACTACAGCAGCTTTCCTAGCCTAAGTGATTATGAAAGTGACTTATCTGAGCGTGGTGATGGTTAGAGCCAGTGTACAATGGGTGAATGGCAGCACTTTGCTGGAGCTCCGGAGCTGAAAGTGGATACGGCTGAAGCTGGAGGCTCTGATTCGTCAATTTTCTAACGTCGCGCACCATGCCTCTCTTCTGTCAGCCGGGCTGGGTCTTTTCAATATCCATCATCAACACCACCACGCCCTCAACAAAGTAATCCATCAGTGAGGCAAAACGCTCTCGCCAGTGAAAAGCCTGATTTGGTTTCTTCCACCCTCCCCACCCTCCGGAGCTCTATGGTTTTCTTCTTTACGCAATCAGTGCATCCGTAGAGTTAGTCACCCACCCAACCTACTTCAAACACACAGGGCTGGCTGGCTGTCATTCACCACCAGCACGACGTCAGGGACCAAGTTTGGTGTTTTTTTTTGTATTTCCTTTTTCGGATCGCCGTCCACAGTCACTCTTTCCATTCCTCCGCAGGACACAAACTTTCAGAAGGAATGTCGCGATTCGTGTCGGCGGGGGCGATTAACGCCGAGACTGGCGAGGCTGTGGCCGCTACTGAGAGCGAGACCAAGACGGCGGCGGCAACGATTGGTTCCGGAGCGGACGCGGTGCAGACGAAGAAGAATGCCGAGTGGGAGGCCGTGCAGAAGGAGCTTGAGGCGGAGAGGCGGAGGAGGGAAGAGGCGAGGGTGAAGGCGGTGGAGGGCGGGGAGAGGAGTTTGTATGATGTGTTGCAGGCGAATAAAGGTGAGATTTTTTCTGTCTTTCTTTTCTTTTTCTTTTCAATTTGTTTGGTTGGTGGTGGAGGTTTGATGATGAGGTGTGAACCTGGGTTTCGATGAATGATGGGATGGGATGAGTGAGCGTGTGTGTGTGTGTGTGTGTGTGTGGCCTGCAACTGACGACGATTGGGCCCAAAACAGCCGCGAAACAAGCCGCATTTGAAGAGGCGAACAAGATCAAGAACCAGTTCAGACCGCTCGACGACGACGAGATTGAGTTCCTGGACGAGGTGCGGGAGGCGAAGCGCGCGGAGGAGGAGAGGGTGAGGCGGGAGACGGAGGAGGGGGTCGCTGCGTTCCGGAGGGCGCAGCAGCAGCAGGGGGCCGGCGGCAAGAGACCCGCCGACGATGCAGACGAGCAGGAGAATGAGGGTGAGGGCGGAAGCGGTGGTGAGAAGGGAGGGGACGAGGGCGGCGGAGAGGAGGAGTGGGCTGTTGGACGGAAGAGGAGGCGGCGGGAGAGGGTTGGGTTTGGGGTGAAGAAGGCTGGGGAGGAGAAGAAGGGTGC
>JABGLZ010000501.1:219664-277416 GCA_014705045.1 Colletotrichum theobromicola | reverse complement strand
GAACTTTGGGAGGGTGGTGTGTGTGTGTGTGTGTGTGTGTGTGTGTGCCAGTGTCTGTAATGGGCGTTGGGAGTGGGCGACGAGGGGGGTGTGGGAGTATGTTCCGTGAAATGATGCCCCGGTAGTCTGTAGCGTGCGTACCTTGCTGCTGCTCGAAGGTGGACGGCGTTGGATTTGTTTTTTTCTTCCTTATTTCTTGTTCGTTTTGGGGCGAGGATTTGGCGACGTTGAAGATCAACTAGGGCCGCCCAGTCGGCTTGGTTGGTTTAGCGTGGAGCTCTTGGGCCAGTTTGGTTTTGCGACGGAGGCGAGCTTGTTGTATCGTGCGTCAGTCTGGCGTCTCTTGTCTCCCGAGGGACGGGCACACGCGACCCCAGAGAACAAAGGAAGAGTGTGAGGAGCTACGCGTTGAGTTGGTGATGATGGATGGGACGGAGACGCGCGAGGGAAGCATTTGGCCATCCATCCGTCCATCCATCGTATGCAGCAAGAGTGGGAATCGCTTGAGAGCCCTCGTCTTTCCCTTTGCAGGGGGGGAAAGAGAGAATGCGAAGAAGAATTAGAGAAGGCGCGAGGAATGCACTCTTGTGGTGTGCTGCTCGTGTCTTGTGCATATGCACATGCAGTGAAGGCCGAGCGAGTACGACTCTGTGTGTGTGTGACAGGCAGCGACAGGTACGGCACAGCGGGCAGGAAGACAAGACAGACAGATGCCGGCCGCGGCCGCGGCGGCGCGGACGCAGGTGCAGGACCCGTCCCGTATCGTACCTTGCTCGCAGCTCGACTGTCCGCGCCGTATCTGTATCTTGTATCCGCCGTCCATCTGCATCTATCTGCACCTGAGGTATGGGTAGGCAGGCCTTGAAAGTCGGCAATGCAGAGGCGAGGCGAGGTGAGGTGCATACAATAGCTTGGTTTTCCTAACAATAATTGCGATGTGACTGACTGCTTGCATTGCTTGCGCTCGCCGCAAAGTATTGGGTGCCCAACGATGAGGGAGCTGCTGGACGAGAAGGGCGAGGTCTCAATTTTCATCGTTAGTCATTTTCCTGGTTGGGGTCAGGCGGCCGACGCATCTGTGCCTGCGCCTGCGTGTTCATCTGCATCTTGGACGGCCTCGGACGGTGCTGTGACCGAACAAGTTTGGAGGCGCAACGCGAGCGCACTGATGCCACGATGTGATGATGATGGGAGACGGCCGACAGGAGCGCCGTGCGCCGTTTCCTTTTCTTGACAATGGGGGACGGCCAGGTCCATTGTGTGTATGAGAAGAGGAAAGCGCAAGTCGAGGCGAGGTCATCGGGGCCGTGGTTGTGTGCAACGCAACCAACAATGGGGAGCGGCGGCGGCCAAGGCGAAGGAGGCATCTGTGTGTCGATGTAGGGAGAACGTGGCGGAGGAGCACGTTGGGAGAAGCCATTGTATCCGTAAATCGGACGACAGACGCCCACACCGAATCCTGCAAGGCGAAGCTGAAGCCGATGCTGGAGCTGGTGCTGAGGTGATGCCGATGCTGGTTTCCATCGGCTTTCTTGCTTGCTTCCCATTGTTCGGCTTGCTCCGAAAGACATGGACAGATGCGAGCTTCGTCGTGTTGGTCTTGGCTTAGGACAGGACAGTACTGGCCTGGGCTTGGGCTGGGCTGAGTTGGAGAAAGAGCCGTGATCCCATATGGCAATCTCTCCTGCCGGCTTCCGATCATCAGATTGTAAGGCGCCGTCCGACATTTGGCTGGCAAGATCCATCGGTCCAAGAGCTTCCTTCTCCTCCTCTCTGGACTCCAAACTCCAAAGTCCGGAGCCTAGCGTCGATGGTCACCTCCCTGCCTGCCCAAACATCACCAGCAACCACCGACTTCATCAGGTTTCGCCTCCAGGAGCTCTCGGAGCAACAGCCACTTCAATCGAACCGCCAATCCCAGATCTCCAATTGCTGCCTCTCGGGCCAGGACCGGTGCCGCTGCTCCTCCCACTGGCCGTAGGGTAGCTTTCCCTTCCCTTGGACTCTGGAGACGGAGGGAGCTCTCCACCAACTCCTCAAGCCACGTACCGCGCCTCGATGTAAGGTACCTTATCCTTACTGCAAGTCGTCAGCCATCGTAAGCCATCAGCCGTGGTACGTACACCAGCTGCGTCAGTGGTCCGGGTTGCAACCTATCCTGCGAGTGCCCGGAAAACCTCTTCTTCCCTGCGACGGTCGAGGTCAGTCAATTAGGGCCTTTCCCCGACCAGCAACCCGCCCGTCCCCAGCGGCCACTCCCCGGCGATGCCTCCCACCTTAACGGTGCCATGGGTGCTGCTCTTGCTCTGGCCCGTTCGTCACTTACTTCCAGGCCAGCTTCGTTTCTTTTTCGTGTTCTTCTTTTGCCCTCTCCCTCCGGGCCTGTCAGTTGGTCGTCCCCTCCCCCGGTAACGAACTCTTCCTCTTCCACTTCCCCTTCCCACCGCACGCCCCCCTGAGGCGTGCAGCAAAGGGCGGCCACAATTGCAAAACCAAAGTGCGCCAGTGGACCTTTAGCGGATGCCCTGTGAGCAAGTGTGATTTAACAAGGGGTCTCTTAGTGAGCAGCGGGGTCCCTCCCGGACTCTAGCCCAGGGCCAGGGTAACCAATTGGTTGCCCCCTGGTTTGCGCCCATTTCATTACTTCGAAGTCCTTACTTCCCTCTTCAAGGGCCTCTCAGACTTCATCATCGTGAATACTATGCATGTGCCTGTGCGTTTTTTCGCTGCTGCTGGTCAGTGGTCTGAGGGATTTGACGCACTGCGCGCCGCAACAAGATAGCTGAAGGCTGCCAGCAATCCATCGCATCGACAGCAATCCCCTTCACAGGCTCACAGACGTCTGGCTGTGATGCTGATACTTGGGTCCCGGACACAGTTTGTGGCTTTCCCCTCTCCTTTCCCTTTCCCTTGCTGCCTGCAGGACAGGTTCCACGCTTGCGGTTTGCCAGGGAGAGCAAACACGAACGGGCAACCAACATCCAGCTCGAGTAAGCTGAGATGTTTTGCAGACCAGACCGAGAGGCAAGTGGGCAAGCGATATCCCAGAACCAGGGAAGCCAACCCTGCTGCTTGCGACAACGCCCTGATGTCCCCTCTCCCTCTTTCGACATCGAGGTCTGGCCTCGATCTCTCAGCCCTTGAGCCCTGTGCTCAGTGTCTATCGCCGTGCCCCAAACTGCTGGGTCCAATGAATCGAGTTCCGGTCTGTGTGGGCTGGTTCATATGGCGGTGGATGCTCCAGGTTCTCGGGAGCTACGCCGGGCGCAACGGCCGCATCAAGGTGAAATGCCGTCAATCAGCGCCCAGCTAATTGATTGCTGCTCCAACGACATGATATGATGGCAGCATTTCAAACGGGCTCTTTCCATCTTGTCCCGCCTGGGTCCTCACCCGTGGGAGCCGTGATCCCGTATCACAAGCAACCGCGCCGGTCTTTTTTTGTTGGTCACAAGCCGGGAAGACCGTCGATTGCCAGTCGAGTAAAAGCTCAAAGTCGGCCGCCCCAAGTCAGTGACGGTGCGAGGCAAGGAACTTCGCCTTCGTACCGGTACGCCAACCTGCACTGGTCCTCGGCGCTCTGCCTTCTGGAACCTGCTGGACCACAAACTCTGCGTCCATGGATGTTTGCGCCGCATTCAAGTCTTCGGGCTTGGTTACCGGGCTATTTTTGCGCGCACTGCCAATGTGCCGGCGGGCACGTTGGACCCCGAACTGGGGCGCTGTAGCATGTATGCTTCTTCTGAGTCGTGGCATCAGGTCTTTGCGCCTTGCTTTCCGTAAGGCCTGGAACCTGTGTCATGATGCTGGTACCGGGCTTCGAACCCGGGTGGGTATACCATAACCTTCTATCCAGGCAATATTCAAATTCCATGTCTTCCTGGCCATGGCTGTCGGTCGGCGCCCGGGGCGAAGTGAGAACCAGTGCGCCGATGCACTTACACCGTCGCGCCTCTGCCGTCTTACTCACCTGCCTGCGTGCCGGTCAACGTAGCGCTTGATGGGACAGTTCCAACGACACGATCCGGCTGCCAGACAAACCTTGGTGCCTTGACAAGTCGCGCTGGCATGCTCTTTTTTCATTGAACACCCAGATTTGGAAAGTTATTGGTCGTGCCGATTTGCCATGGCAACTATACGGCCAAAATCCATTCTTGCTGGACCCAAACAGCATTGCAGTCCGAGCAGTAAAACGAAGCATGCACACCGAGACTAGAAATCCGCCAATACGTCCGGACACGACCGCGCACAAATGCCCATTGTTCTTCCTCGTGTATGCTTCCTTTTAGTGTCTTGACGGTCGACAAATTCGAAGACATGGTCTTGGACTGGTGCTTTGCCTGATGTGTCGCAAGGAGTTCTCGCTTCTCATTCGGAGCGCAGGGCGGCCCTGACGGCTCCCCCATGTCTGAGAGGCAGTGACGACAGCGTATGTGCGGCGCGCGGCAGTGGCACAGCGGGAGGTCAATGTGGCTGTCGTTTGGTGCCGCAGCACATGCCATCTTTGTAGCTGATTCCCATGGAGCATTGATCCGAAAGACGGTGCCGATAATCTCGCTGGATATGAGGTGCATTCCATTGTACTCGGGCAAGATGCCAAAAGGTCCCGCGTCACTTGATGGTGCCGTTGTTTGGAGTGCGGCTCGGCAGCAGTCGGCGTCCATTGGGAGGCAGGCAAACGCAGATGATGCCTTGGTTCTCTTGATCTACTCGAGGCCGTCATGCGGGGGAGGGGGCGTTTGGGATTCTCTGCTTGTCGATTTTCTAGACTAGAAGACGGTCCGTCGACCATGGCCTGATCTGACATGGTGATCAGAGGCAGAGACATGAGCTGACCGTGCTCACCAGGGCGAAGGCTGACAGAGACAGTCTTGGTGATGGTGTCTGGGACATTATGCCACCTGGATCAGAGCTGTCAGGCTAGCGGCAGGGACAAGGCGAAGCTTGGTTGGCGGGCATAGCTCCGGCGGCAGCGATGGGCCTTGCAACGAGGAGTCGTCTGCGTGCGCATCCTTCTTTCCCGTCTTCACCTTGGAGCTTTCGAAGCCTCGAGTCTTGCGAGAATCGGAGCTGTCTGGCCGGACCTTCCCGCCTGTACGGTGTGATTTGACGCATGATATGCGTGATGACAGAGTGATTCGCGGTGTGAAGAAGACGGATATGCATGTATCTGTCAGGGACACCGTCGATAGTGCCAAAGTGTTATGCAGTGCCGTCACGGCGGTTGGAATGGCCGGTACCTTATTCGTACCGTACCTTACCGTCCCCCAGTTTGTATGCGATGCGACGTCGGCAGGGTGTAAGTGTGGTTGAGGGCGACGCTCCACGGCGTAATCTTCCATCGAATGGCAGCGAATGGTTCGAGGAATTGCGATTATCGGTGCCTGACGTTTCTCTGGATTGGCAGCCCGACGTTTTCCTTGCTTTTTGCTCGACTTGTCAGTTCATGCTGGGCGGTTGAGCGCTTCAATTTCCGAGATGCTGCCGCTAGGTAGCTGCCAAAAAATGATCACCGCCGACGAAGAAGCAATGGAAGGCACTGGAGGCGGTGGAGGCGTACTGCCGGCGGCAATGGTCTGGTGGACGGTGGTGATGTTGATGGACATTTAGAAAGTCCATGGTGATCAGGCGGCGAGGGGAAGTCTCACGCAAATTCCATCTACGGTCTTATCTAATCAATGGAAGGTGTAGGTCGGTGCCTGCGGCAGGTGTTCGTAGCAGGAAGGTGCGACCTTCGTTGCTCCTGCTGTCCATTCGTTGTTATTTTTTGAAGGTGTCCACGTCTCGGGAAAACCAGTACAGCGGCTTCCAGCAGCTGGTGCGCCCAAAAGTGCCCGGCACATTGAATTGAGATGGTGAACACCCCATGCCACTTGACGTGTTGGTTACGTAATCAGACCCAACACTGAGCCCTCCCGAAGTGATGCTTCACTTTTCGTCCGTTGCACACGACCAACAACGACATGCAATGTCCCAATCCAGGCTCAGCTGCACCCTGTGGCGTCGGGCATCTTCACCGTGATCCCCTGTATCTCCAAATCCACGTCTCGTATCGACGCAGCTCTGCGAAATGGAAACGATATTGCCGTCACTCTGCGGTCTGCCAAGCAAGAAACCTTTTCCAACCTGGTCAACGGTGCCTGCGGCTCAGCCAGCCCTGTTCCAACGACAGTCCCGTCACATACGAAAGTCCGTACAACGTCTGCTTCTCGTCAGTCGTCACATTGCTCCAACAACGTCCCGTCGACCCGCTACTCCGTTGATCTCTCTTCGGTTCCTCACCCCTCATGTCATGCCCTTCTCAAAGAGGGAAGGAACCCCATCAGGGACCCTGGTCGTCTGAAGTTTGAGGTGTTCGTAGTGTCGCACACCACCAACACCATCCCGCCCTACAGGCTACGAGACGCGGCGCGGCGAGGCAGCGGCACGGCTGGAGCACAAGGCAAGAAGAGGAAAGATGGTCATGCAGGGGCTTGGCCGCTTCGTCAATCTCGCCGGCCGACCCGTCCTCCGACAACCAACTCGCCATCGTCGACCATGACCATCCGGTTCCCCGTGCTTGGCCTCCCCTGGGGCCTCGGGACGGCATCAATCCGTACGAAAAGGGCACTAGGAGGCGATATCGAGCCTTCAAGCAACTTCCAGGGCGAGGAGCGGTTTCGTTAGTCTGGATGACCTTCGGGTGCCGGTTTTCTAGCTCGCTGCGATCAGCGCTCCACAGACGCTACTGCAACACCTTCCGTTCATCATTGACGACATTACGAATACAGAGCTTCTTCGCCACCGCACTTCACACATGTCGTTGTTCTCGACTTACGCCTGCATAACGCAAGCACCGGCTTCCAAAACTCGTGCGTGTTGCCATGCTTTCAGGGGACTGCACCTTTTGGGAATGCGCCAGGCCGGAACTGAACATGCCCCTGTCTGCAAGTCGCATCCAACAGGCACGTGCATATTACCAGCCAGCCCACCAACTTCAATCTTCGTGCCAAGGAACAGGCCTCACAATGGGTCTTCGTCCGGCTGGCCTCCGGATGGCCAGCCATGATCATGTCCTGACATGTTCACGAGGTGGGCTGGTGGATATGCCACGCTAAGGGATCTATTGTCAATGTTCGCACGCACCACGCAGCAGTCTTCGGGTGATAAGAAGCCACATACACATACGTGCGCACGCGGGCACAACGTGGCGACTTGAACTTAGTCAGTGCACAACACCTTCCAGTGCGTTGTTGCGAGCTTGACTTGCAACTTCTGCGATGCGAGAACGGTACAGAAACAACATTCTGCAGCACATCGACGATGTCTGGACTGAGTCGAGCCCATCCACACCCCGGAGATAACCGTGCCCTCGAGGGGTTTCGTCCCCAGTTTGACAGCGGTCGTCGGGGTTGTTCAATCCGTCCTCACCGGCGCCTCGGAACGTCCAACGGCAACCAGGGTCCAATGGCCTGCCTCTTCCTCACGACTCCCTGGACCTCACGCAAATTCTGCCCTTGACCGACTGAGCGACCCGCACTGCGACCCATATTTTCAATGTTCAGCGCTCCCTTTCCATGCCACTGGGATCGCGACGACACCTTCGGTGAGGTGACTTGTATCCGTCGGATTCGATATTCAGTCCGCAGGGCGACTTGGCGATGAAGAGCAGGGACGGAAGGGTGCGGATGGCGATTCTACTCCGAACCGCCCGTCGCTAGCTTGGCGGCCAAAAATGCTCGTCCATTCTCTCGCCGTTTGAGCCACTCCGCAATTCAAGCATGATCCCGATGACGTCCTCCAACACAGCTGTGAACGCTTTTGTTACGAACTGTGTGTGCAGCAAACGCATGGGTCTAATTGCAGCTGTTGTGAAAGACGCCGTTGCAGCCGCCTCACGTCAAAGTCAGCTAAGACCTTGCAACCAATGCCAACAGCGCAGAGGTGCTCGAACTAATAATTCATTTCATCTGCGAAGTGACGATGAATCTAATAGTCTACGTTGCAGCGTATATTTCCCTGTCGTCCAATGTCGCCTTGGGAACGAAGGTGGAGAGGAACTTTTCTCAACTCAATGTCGGCAGCGTCACAACTTTTACAAGGTATCAGACAAGGATCCCAGCATCAGATCTGTCCTCGTTCTAGCCTCTCTCCGTCGCGGACCTGGCAGGTGGAAGCAAAATTCCCACGCAATCCCCCATCGCTAACCCTTGACCTCAGGCCAGCATTGATCCACTCTGTATTTGTGTCTAGGCTCATTACTCATTCGCAACATCGTACATGGGGAATGAAGGTCCCCGTTTAACGAACCTCCGTTATCCGCGTATCCTCTCACGACCAACAGTGCACGGGATAGATGACTAGATATGGGGAGAAGTCAATTTCTATTCCCCATCGCCGGGCGAGCATATCCAGGTACTGGTCCCCAACGGCCCCGTCTTCACCTGCAATGGAACAACATTGTCACCAACAAGTGCCTGCACGGGGAAGCAGTCCGGACCATGGGAGCTTCAGGAACTGCACCCCGCTAGCTCGTGGCTAGGGCCAGAAAAAGGTTTAGCGTCAGAAATGGACATCACGTTTGAGGATTGATACCAACCGGATCACCAGTTGTACACTCTGTAATACTTGCAAGTCGGAACGCGACTTGTCGAGGATAGCTGTCTCGAATCGCGGCACTCCGTGGTTTTCACCTCAGGAGTCGGCCGAAGACACAGAGTTCGCCCGAGTACAAACGTCTGAACCCCGGATCTGTGCCAGACCACATGGCAGTTCCGACGAAATCGAAACACCTTTCTCACACAGTTGCGCTCTGTCTCGCCGAGGAGCACCAAATCAGCATCGCAGAGCGTGTAGTTTTACCCACTCCGATCTGCTCTTGCTGACCCCTCGCACTTGAGATACCTAGCCGAACAGGCGGACCCGGAGGTCGAGCCCGCCTCCGCGATATCTCGGGAAGCTGACCCACATGCTCAGATAGAGTTCCGTGATTGTGCGATCAGCGCCTCGACAATGCCTGGCTTGCTCTTTCTATTGCTCTAGTTTCAGTGTAATGGAAGACCGCTGAATGAGGGCGGGGCTAAAGGCCCTTTTGGTCAGATCTCATTGTCTCGCAGCAGTTCCGTCAACTCTTTGCGAGATTATCAGCTTCTGTTACGTCCGCCTTATCATTCTTGAGCGCGAGGGTATCCTGCATAGGCCCTGCAGTCAATTTGCTGTATAATGCACCTCAA
Source organism: Colletotrichum theobromicola (assembly GCA_014705045.1). Taxonomy (NCBI): domain Eukaryota; kingdom Fungi; phylum Ascomycota; class Sordariomycetes; order Glomerellales; family Glomerellaceae; genus Colletotrichum; species Colletotrichum theobromicola. Next base: position 268,204 of record JABGLZ010000501.1, on the reverse strand, counting down.
CCTTGAAGGACCTGGTTGCCTGTTGGTTCTCTCACCTGAGGCGAGCGTACCAGGTTGTATGCTCCCAGAAACCCGGAAAAGCGCCTGTCCATTGGGCGATGGTCCTTCATCGATTCCAGCAAATGTGACAAACAACTCCACAGGAAGCAAACATGAACTTTTGGAAGGCTTTCGCCCCACCATAATATCACTGAACAGTGCCATTGTGGCGCCGGGGATCAGGAACAGGATCCGATCTTCACCGGTGGCAGCCTTGGCTTTAGCTCTTCTGGCTAATGTTACTGTCTTGACGCAGGATTTGGCTGAAGACCGGAGCCCGTCCGGCGTTCTGGCCGATCCGCGGCCTTCATCCTGGCTTCCGCTCATGGCTGCATACGCGGCTGCATGAGAGGGATCAACATAGACCCAGGCACCGCGAGACATCGCCGGTTCGTTGTTGACAGTGCCTGAGATATGCAGTCATCCGAGAGAAGACCCAACAGGCAACGGATGACCGGGGTTTCTCTCTGCAGAGAACAACATTTATGACGTCCTGATTATGCGACTCCCAACCTAACCGAGTTGTCTTTTTGTCCCCTCGACAGCTGGAACGAGATCTCCGCTCTACGGAATATGCAATTGACGGGACTTTCAGAAAACTAAACCCCAGGCAAGCAAACTGCAAGTTCGAGGTCCGTCGCGCACCTAGCGCACGACCACTGCTCAACGTGCTTCCCCGGGAGCGGTTGGACCCTGAGGCGGGCAAGCAATTCCGACTTTCTCCACTCCACCATCCAATCTCGGCCATTCACTCACCATGTTAGTGGCTCTTCGCGTCGAACTCGACGAGATGGCTGAACTCTTTTCTCCTACTCGACAAACTTGGCCCTATGCCACCAGAATAGCTGAGGAACACTTGTGCCAGGGCTTGTTTCCAATACAGGGAACCAGCCAGAGTGCACCTGTTTGCTGCGCGCGCGTCATGGAGCACGTCTTTCAATCGATGAGGTAATCGGCACGCAGAGCAGGTTGTTGTTCAATCTCCAAACTAAGCAGCCGCATTCTTTGCTGTGTGTCAATGTGGCTATTTAGGCATAGCTGAAGGCTGGTGTCTCATCAACAATTGCCTGAGAATGCGCAATGACGTTTGTTTGGCGGGAAAGGGCCACAGGCGAGGCATTGTCAGTCATGATCTTCAGTCTCGTGCACTCACGATCTGCTCGGCAAGCACAGACTTGACACGGTCGGTGCTCCCTGAGGTCTCCACGAACTACGTCTAACATCCAATGCGGCATGCGCGCTGTGCCACGAGGATTAATGCAATTGCCATGGTCTCGAATGACCTGCGGTGGGAGGTTGTCGAACTATCAGTTACTCACGGTGCCAGCCTGCAACAATCATCAGACTGTTATTCTGACGCCCGCGAATGCCGCCGCTCCGAAGAAACCAGGCTGCTTACGGTGGTGTCGCTAGACGGATATGTGCCGCGATGCTGAAAAGAGTCGAATGATTTCCACGTCGGCGACCACTAGAGACGCCCAGATCTTCGGAGCATGGTGTCCAGCTTAATTCAGGATCAGACCTAGCAGTCTCGTCCGTGCAGCCATTCTCTTCGAATGCTGGGGAAGAAAAGCAATTACAGCTTATCCGCTAGGACATTCTTCAGTCCTAGCCTGTGAGCTGAAGAAAACAAATGGTCCGGAGGCGACGCCGATTTGTGGCAGCTTACTGCCCTATCGACGCCGGTGAGGGTTGGCTCAGGGTCCTGCCGCCATTCTCTGTTTGTGGCTTGCTCTCATCATGAGAGAAAGAGTTCGTGCTGTTTTTAGCCTGGCACGAACGGCTGTAACAGCGTTTCGGGGGAGGGGGGCGAAAATGCGGCCGTCGCATGGAATTGAGACATTCTTTCTAAGCTAGGAACTGGGGGATGAACATGCGATTGTTGACCAGAAGGTGGGCGGCCAGAGCGCTTCTTAGCTCCGAAGCACCGGAGCAGGTCCCTGACGATCTTGCTCTCGTCTTAGGTCGGTCGCCCAAAGAGAAGGCTTCGGCATCCTCATTGGGCAAGGAGACGGCTCGATGGACGAGTGATCTGCCTCGGGAGGTCGGCGAGCAAATGAGATTTTGTTCATGATACGGTGATTTCAATTGGTATCTTTAATTTCGCTGCTAAGTACATGTCTCAGAGTTCGTCATTTCGCATCATTAACAGACTAGCTCAGAACTCCCATCCCCCCTCAACGGTTTGCGAAAAACCGCTAAAGAATATATACGAGAAAGGTAAGATCGACGAGAAGAGAACAAAGGCTCAAGCCCTTCGAGACTAACTGGAGTCTCCTTTGAGAAGAGAAGAAAAAAAGGCCGTTTTCTTCTTGTCTCGGCGCTGGTTTGGGTCAGACACCAGACGAAGAAGAGAGGACCCTGATTCATGAATCATGCTGCTGCTGGGGTGACGGGTCCATTTGTCGGACTCGCACCCGACCTCGCTCTCCGGCACACCACGGCCTTGGAGATATAATGCCGATCGTTAAAGGCAACTGCCATCGTCCCGGGTGGGCAGGATGCTGAAAATAAAACCAGCATGGATCTGCAGAAGAAGGATCACGGGCTGGCTGCATGAACGACAGCGCGCCCTGACAAATCTTGGCCACCACCGCCACGCCACTTACTTGCCACACATCATCATCTACTGCGGCGCATAGACGAACGCCAGTCTGTCCATCTCGTCGCCGTCCCGTCCCATGAAGCCGACAATCTGCCATCCCGAGGGGGCCGTGTGGGTCGCGCAGTCTGACGTGGAAGCGCCGGCCTCGAGCGTCTTGCCGGCGCTGGTGGTGGCCTGGATGTAGAAGTTGCGCGTCTGGCCGTCCTTCTGGCCCCAGCACAGCTTCGCGGCGGTCCAGAACTCGGAGGCGCCCAGGGTCAGCGTGGCCTCGGTGCCGCCGGTGCCGCCGTGCTTGAAGCTGGTGCCGTCGGCGAGGGTGAGGCCGACGGAGTCGAGGCGGTTGGCGCCGTGGAAGGTGAGCACGGAGGTCTTGGGCTTGGTCTTGGCCGCGAGGGCGGGCAGGTCGGAGAACCAGTTGCCGTGGGGCCCGCCGGAGTAGTCGGACTGGCGCAGGGTGGAGGACAGGGACCAGGTGAAGTTGCCGGTGACGGGGTTGTGGTCGGTCAGGATGCTGCCGTTGGACTGGAGGAACTTGCTGCTCTCGTAGGCGAAGTGGGTGGCCTTGACGTCGAGGATGGGGCTGCCGCGGTAGAAGATCTTGTCGACGGTCTCGCAGTAGTTTGTCGTGCTGGGGTTGGCGCAGAGGGTCTCCTCGGTGGGGACGACGCCGCCGCGCTCGAGCTGCAGCCAGACGTCCGTCATGCCGTTCTGCGAGGCGAAGACGCCGATGTTGTCCGACGTGCGGGTGTAGCGCGAGTTGGTGTCGCCGAAGATGAGCACGGCGTTGCCGGAGGAGTTGGCGTCGATGTAGTCGGCGACCTGGTGCAGGTTGCTGTTGCGCGCGGTGAGGTCGTCGGCCTCGGTGCCGGCGTCGGTGTGCAGGTTGTAGATGTCGACGTAGATGCCCTCGGCGATGCGGGCGCGGATGAAGGTGAAGCCCTTGGGCGTCAGGCAGTCGGAGCCGGAGGCGTTGGAGCACGTGGACCACTTGATGCGCTCGAAGTCGATCCAGTCGAAGTTGGCGAGGGTGTTGAGGCCGGAGCCGAAGGGGACGCCGCCCGAGGTCGCGGTGCGGTAGGCATGGGTGTCCGTCTCGTAGATGTAGGCGTGGTAGTTGAAGTCCTAATTTTGGGGTGGTTCGTGTGTTAGGTTCATCAAGATTTACGTATTTTTGGGTATTATGCAGCAGGTTGCAAGGCGCAATCGTTTATTCTGAAACAGTGACATCGTGAGGTATGGGTTTGGTGTTGAGAGGCCTCTCAGGCTCTCAGCTCTGAGAGTGTTTTTTTGGGGGGGGGTGGTCCCTGGTGCATTGATGGGATCGGAGCAACTGTTGGCTCATGCGCAAGAAGCTTTTTGCTTATTTCTCACGTGTCGCTTCTCAGGGATAAGGGGTTGACTGAAAGGCAAAGAGAGTACTGGCTTTTTTTTTTTTTGCTTACCTCTTGTACGTTGATGAAGTCATAGCCGTACTTTGCAAAGTAGGACCCGATGGTCCTGGAGTTCGTCGTCTTGTCGCCGGGGACCTCGTTGTTCTGGAGGATCTCGGGGAGACCGGCGACGTTCATCGCGAGGACGGTGAAGTCGCCAGATGTCGCCTGGGCGGAGGCGACGCCTGACATGGAGGAGAGGGCGCCTCCTGCGAGGAGCATCTTGATGCTGGAGGACTTCATGGCTGGTTGATGTCTTTCTCGTGAACGAATGTGGTAGTGATGATACTTCTGCGTGATGAGATACTCCGAGAAATTACACGACGGACGGGAGAAGCAGATATAACTTTCGGCCGATTCGAACGAGCAGAGGGAAAGCCAAGGAGACTGGAGAGAGAACGAGGTATTGGGCAGATAGCTATAGCGACGATAATAGACACACACACAGGTGGCGGAGCTGGGACCAAGTGTTGAATTTATTAAAGCTGAAGATCATTCGCATGGAGATGAACCGGTTTCCCTACGCGAGGTGAACCCCGCAATATGGGATGGTTTTAGCTTCACTCGTTTACCACTAAAGATGGGATCAATAATAGTGTAGGCATGGGTTTTTTGGTTTTTTTTTTACTGCTCATGACAGGCCGAATGAATCGAGAAGGTGACAGTGGCAGTGAACCACTGACAGCACCACCACCACCACCACCACCGCTGCTGCGGTGGGCATTGGCATGGGCTCTCTACACGGCTCGCGATGGTCATTTTGGGAATATTCTGCCCAGAATCTCATTCTCGCCAGTCCCCCCGCGCCCCCTCACCGACACATTGTAGGACCCAAATTACGCAGCGGCAGTTGTGACCGCTTTTGGGGTTAGCATGGAGAGCGGCCCCCGGTCTTATCGGGTTGGCGATGTGACGCTGTCAGGCTTGTCAGCAGCGTTGTTCAGGCACATGGCGGAGTTCGTTGGTCGATGGGTGATGGGACGGAAGACCGGCCGGGGGTCGCTCAAGGCCTTGAGGGACTGAGAGGTGGGATTTATTTGGGCGCTATGTGACTGTTGTCGGGGTGGGAGGCCGATGATGGGAGGTTGGTGGAGAGGGGGGGAGGAGGCTCGTGATGGATTTGATGACGAATTTTGGGTGGTAGTATCTGTAATGTCCCTCAGCGATGGTAGCCTTTCATGAGATTGAGAGATCTCGGCGGGTGCTGCCGTTTGCCGAGGCCTTTAGGCACGCTGGTCATGAAAGCATGTTGAGGATGTGATTGGGCAGTAATGGTAGTATCTTGAGCTTTTCACTACACGTGGATGGGGACGCTCATTCTAGTGTTCCACTACGACGAGAGTTCCATTACTTTAATCTTGTTTGCCTTTCTCGCCCTTTACTCATTTGAATACCGAAGGGGTCTTTTATCGGTTCACGTGGATCCACGTGGAGACGTTGGATTATGAGATTCGTTCAAGCGGGCATATCCCATGTTATGTGGACACTTTGTTGCCCAATATTTCCTTCTTTCTTTCTGGGTCGGTTCTTTTCTTCAGCGGTAACTGTGAGAAGAAGATGGACCCGCGCGCTCTGGGCAGAAAAATATATTGGAAAAATGTGACCCCCAACATCGGTCGGTCGGTACGCGGGAAATCCGGCGAAAGAGAGCCGGCGACCGGACCACGATGCGGTCATGGAGCGTTATCTGCAGTCTGCAGGACACCCGAGCCCCTCGTGTCCCCTCGGCCGAGTTTGCCGGATCAACGAAATGAGGGATCCCCACTGCCCTTGAACGAATGCGGGAGGAGGGTGGCATTTTCAGGGACGGTCGCAAGTCACGTCTCGAGATTTGTCCGAACGAACGAAGAACCTGAACTAGTTGTGTGCAACTTGCGGAAAGGAGATGGGATGAATTGTCTCCGCTGCCGGATGACGGCGCGGCCTCGGATGAGTTTTGGATGGTTGGTTGACGTGAACGACAACAGCAACGAACGCTCCAGCAAAGTACCAAGGAATCTTTGGTCCGGAACCGCTGGCCGAAGACGCGATTCAGCTTCCATTTTGAGGGCTTCCATTGACTATATCTGCGACAGGGCTGGAAGAATGTTGGCTTGGCGGCAATGCGGCCATCTGGGAAGACGTTATCCAAGGCAGGACCAGGGCCATGGCAGGGCATCGCCGGCAAGCACTTTGTCGTTTCGGCGGTGGTCTGGGGTGGCCGGCCCTCCGAGCAGTGCCTCCCTTTCGCCCCCCGACCCCCGACCCGGCGACGTTTGCGAACGGAGCCTCCCGGTTTTTGGGGGGTCAGGGCAGGGTAGGCCACGGTTCGCGGTCGTCCTCGTCCGGAGGCTTACATACTTCCTCAGCGGCTTAAATGATTACGTGCTTTCCGGGGTTCGGTGCCGAAGCCAAAATTGTATCCGCCAAAACTGCAAAACATTACGGGGCTGGCTTGTATGCTTGCTTTTGCCGCATGTTGCTGCTGCTGCCATCCCGATGGTCTGGAACAAACGCCCCGCAACTGCTGCATTTAGCCGAAGCTCCCATTTTTAGAGTCGGTCCCCTCGGGTTAGACAGAGCAGAGAGTCTCTGGTGCATGGCGGCATTCAATCTGGCAAGGTTTCCAGGGAAAGAAGATGGAAGGGGGATGGGATGGCCAGGCGGGACCACGATCAAGCCACTGTGGAGATGAACGCCATCTTTGTCGAACGACTTGCGGATAAGGAAAAAACTCAAGTCAAGAGATTTGTTAATCGAGGGAGAGGGAGGGAGCGGGTTAGTGAGATATTGTGATACCAGCTGTTTCCAGGCCTTTGTTCCTGGCGGTGTTTGAGGCTAAGGATAGTCTGCCGCCACGCAGCGTGGCGGCTGGGTCGGCGTGAGTTGATGTCTTGGCTTTAGGGCCATTTTAAGAAATTCCATTTTAAAAGCGTCTCGCGCGGGCGCGCGCGCGCGCGCTTATTCAGTCAGTATTGAAATAGGCTTCGATATGCTGCTATCTATGGTAGTTTTGATCGCGGCAGATAGATGAAGGCGGCAAGGAAGACGTCATGACTCGAAGTGGTTGTCGCGTGGCTGCAAATCACCCATCTACGTGCGACTCCATGGACGTCACGACTCACTGCTGGGTGACCTTTGCCCATTGCCTCAGTGGACACAGGGAGGCGAAGTGCGCTGTAAGAGGAGTAATAGCAGTTGTGATAGGTGACAGGCAGATAACCATCATGGCCTTGGAAGTTCCAAGCAGGTTGAACATGGCGAGACTCGGTCACTTTCACATCACAATCTGACTCGGTTGCTGTTTGGGAGCGTCTGCGCACGGCCCCGGCGGTGATCAAGGACCGCCGTCGAGTTCTGGCCGGGAGGGTTGAGCTCCGGGTCTCAGAGTGTGTCGAAGGGACTCCATGCGGAGGAGGGGGGCGAAGGGTGTGGGTTGGACGGCTCAAGGGTCCCGCATGGCCATGTGATGGGTGGTGATGGGCGGGAATCATTCACGATTTGCGTGGGCTTCTGCATGCAAGCACTGTGGGAACATGCACCTTTTGCCATGCGGGAGGTTTGCCGTATGGGCAGAGGCAGAGGCAAACGTGGTGGCATTTGATATCATGGCTGTGCTATTGAGACTTGGGGGGCAGGGTCATGGACGATACTTTTCTGGAGCTGGCCCTACTGCCCTACCGGCGATACCGCCGGCAAGATAGAGTTAAGAAGCCAGTACGTGATTCAGGTGTCCTTTACCTCGTATGCCTTGTCATCCAAGGCCCCTGGAATTTCAAATGTTGGGGCCCTTTAGTGATGGGGTGGCTGACTTGCCGTCACGGTCGATAACCAGACGAAATGTCCCCGACACGGCAGTTTACGGCGTTTGACGGGTTGCTCAAGAGCATGCTTCGTTCGCGATAGAGGCATATGTGCCTTGGCAACACCCGCGGCAATGACAGACAACTCGCCGAATCCATGCTTTCCGGTTCATCCGGGCCACCGCGTAACTCTGTCGCGGTTTACCTCGCGAATTAGCAACAGAAAGGAAGTTCAGTTCGTCTGCCCTGCCAAGATCTCGTGATAATCTGGTCCGTGGCCTCAACAAACCCAATCTTCCCTTGGGCCCGTTTAGTCAGCCGGCGAGCCGGCGAGAGGGCCTGGACCCGGGCTACCATTCGGCGAATTTTCATGTGGGGGTCCGTCGTTGACAGCGGGATGCCGGCATGGGATTCTTGTCCTTCGCAGTCTTCCTGCTCCGGCGGCCGTCCCAAGGGCCAGTTCCCTCCAGGGGGAACATGACCTTGGACGAAAGACACAGTGCTGCGCCGCACCGTCCTGGCAGACGGAGAGGGTCGGTTCCATTGGGGGTGAAGATGGTGAAACTGGGCCACCGTGGTATTCTAACGTCTGAGTGATATTAAGCATGATAAACGTTACGGGCGTCCGGATTGTTTTAGGCGGTATAAGTTCATGACTACGACCTTTCCCTCCCAACTGGGCTTGGACCCTGGTGGGCGATGATGTCGAAGAGAGAAGATGCCTGTCCCATGCTTGACGTGATTACGTGCTTCAAGATGGACTTCTTCTCCCGAACCGAATCGCGCCCGTTCATTTGGTGTCTCTGCCGTGAAAGTATGGACCCCATCCTCTGAAATTCAATCCGGATGGGAGAGGAAGCAAATCCAGGAAACCGGGCTCTTGGTGGAGACGGACGGAAGGGATTCGTAGTCCAAGAAGGCTTGGATTTGCATCCCCACACGCAACTCGTCATCGAGACTTTTGCCGGGGGAATGTGGGAAGACAGTCACCGGGTCGGCAGGGAATGGAGGACCGGAAAGGGTCGCTGGGGGAATCGGCACGGTGTTGAGGGAGGCTCTTGCGTCCGGAGTTTGCATACGTGTATGTATTGTGGGAATCCCGTAAGTGGAGAGAGGAAGGGCATTTGCAAGTATCGAGGCACCAGCCTGCTGGGAAGGCTGGCCTTTTTCACAGAGGGGACCTTCAAGGTCAAGGATGCGCCCTTGTGAGAGTCATGGGAAAGGATATCTTGCCAAGACAGCTTGAAAGCGATCAAAGCTCCCCTCTCCCACCACCCGAGGCACGGAAACTTGCGATAAAGAGGATGATCCCATCTGTAACCACGTTTTTCTTCCTTCTTCTTATTGCCCTTGGGGTGCGTGGCCCTCCAGGAAGTCGTTCATGCGAACGAATCCAGGGAAAATCTGCAATAACGTGATGTTTCTAATGTTTGGACTCTTCCCTCGCAACCAGAGACAAACGCAGCTTGTTCAGGGTCGCAGGCCGGAACAGGCCGTTGGAGAGGGACGGTTGGTTCTTCGGATGGGCGCTTGTGTCTTGGGTTCTGTCGTCAGGTTGTATCAACGGTTTGCATACTGTCTCGCGAGCGTCGAGAAAACGTGGAGCTGCGACGGAAGACGATGATGGGATGGATTAAGACACACATTTTTCCCCTTTCGCTATCGGTCGCGTCGGGTTGGAACGCGGCCAATGCTGTGGTGCGTCTGAACTCTCAGGTGTTTGACCAGAGGGAAAGGGGCAAAGGGGGAGCAGAGAAAAGTTGGGTTGACTTTCTTCGTTCCCCTTTTCGAGAACATTTCTCTTCCGAGCAATGTCGTACTCGCACGGGACATGAACAGAGAGTTCTGATTTCAGTGGTTCGGTGTTTGTTGGTGATGGCGGCATACCCACGGAGTCGGCGCCGGTAACACGGCGTGGCGGCTCGTTTCTCCTCCGTGAAAGCTCCGTGAAAGGTCGCCGCCCGGTTTCCCGAGCCAAGGGAGCAACCCAGTCAATAGTATCGAGCTCATCAACAAGCAAACAGCCAAGCGCATGACAAGTGGCGGTCATTTCATCATCTTGATTGAACGTCATTTCTTTTGCCTTCCCTCTGAGATGACTGATTTCCCCCCCTCCTCTTCCTCTGCCTCCATGTCCTGCAACGCCCGGGCCCCCAGTGTCCACCACAACGTCTGATATCACACTCATCCCACGAGAAGCGTTTCACGGACCACGCCAGGCCCTGTGGGATTTTCCTCGAGGGCTTCGCTGTGCTTCCCCCCTCCCCTCCCCTCCCTCGCTTGTCTCTTTCCGCGTCCGTGCGTGCCAGGATCACAGGATTTACCCAACTGACAGTCCCGCCGAGAACGACATGCGGGACATCCTCGGCCTGTGGCTGGCTTCCCCTCTCTCTTTACGGCTCTTTGGGAGCATCGTTCCGGTGTCATTCATCACATCATCACTGTGCCGTGCCGCCATCGGGGCATGCCATCTGCAGGCGGACAGAACGTGCCCTTTTTTTGTGATATTCGGCAGTCTCAAGTCGATGCTATTGACCGGGTGTCATTCTTGCGCGCGAGTTAGAGGCGAACCTCTCTCTACCGCCTCGATAAACGGCCCTGCATGGCTCCCTTGCGTCGCTTGACAGACTGCGGGGCTCCCAAGAAAGCAAGCAAGGCCTTCTACTGACAGGCCTTTGGACAGCTGAGTGTGGACAGCGCGGGGGTTGAGGCACCACCATACATAGTAGGAATTTCGCACATACTACGTATGCAGTAAACCACACCAAGAGCTGTCAATGCGGGCAGAAAGCGCGGTTTCGCAGCCCATGTTACGCAGCAGCGAACAGCAACGCTGCGGTGGCCGTCTTTTCTTTGCTTCTTCCTTCCCGCACTGACCCTCCACACCTCCAGAACAGGCCCAATACGGCTCTCCCTTACCCTGGTTCCCTGGCGGGCCTGGTCTGGTCCTTGTCGATATCCCTTTTCGTGTTAATAACTGGCATCGTGGCCTTCAGGGTTCTGAAGCTGTCTGGGCTGAGAAGAGAGCGGGGTGCGGGCGTGGACGTAGAAATCAACACCAAGCAAGTGAGAGTGATGGGGAAGGGGACCACCTGCAGGTCGAGACAAGCAAAGGAAAAAAAGATTCAATTAGAAGAAGGTGAGCAACGTGCTTCGTGCCATTGACGGGGGGGTTCGATTGACGCTGGCTGGCTGGTGAAAAAAGAGTCCCTCCTGCAGGGCAATGACACGACACCCCACTGTGATGTCCACCGTTTGACATTGAGATCGGCCCTGCACATTCCTTCCAACGGTGTGGCATGCTCAACGCGGCATATCAGCTGGGCTCGCTATCACAGGACAGGCACGTGGATACTGAGTCTTTCAACTTCATGTTGCAATATGCCGTGATAAGATGAGATTGCACATTTTAGCATCTCCAAGCAGTGTGTGTTGCCGAAGCATATCGCCGCGTATCGATCTAGTCTCTGCAGTTGCTGCTGCAGACTATGCGGCTGCAAGCTGCGCGTTTCGGCGAGAGATCGGAACCGTGTGTGTGCGTTCCCATTCGCTCCGCAACAGCTCGCGACTTATTCTTCTAAGAGAGCTTCACCGGCAACTTCATCATGTGATAACTCTCCGTCCGTACCCATCCCGCTCCAAGGGCCAAGCTGGCCTGGAAACCTAAATGCAAAAGGCTTCGCCGCTTGCCGAACATCAGACGGAAAGACCAAGAGAGCCAGGCCAGCCCCCCCAAGAATACAGTGACGCTCGCCTCTTCGCTTGCCTGCCGATGACACAACTCGGTAGGGATGACCACATGGAAACCCCATCAGCCGAAAGAGAAAGGGCTCTCGGAGGGGTTGAGGGCGCGGGCAGAGGAACTCCACAGATCGCAGATGGCCCAGGGAAAAGGGAATCATCAGGCTCACGTTTCACATCTCGCCGGGTAACAGCAGGGCCCCCCGCGCGTCGACGTGCCTTTGGGGAAATTTGATCATTATGCAGTTAGACGCAACGGCGGGTTCTTGCCTACTAAACCGCTGGCGTGAAACGGCAATTGGGGAATTGACGATTTTTTTTGTTGCGTTTGTGGCCATGTGTGGTTTTGGTGGGCGTTTCGACTCTCGTTCACTTGATGGACGTTTTGGAACGGTTGTGATTTCAGGGCCCGTTGGCGTTTTGGAGGGTATAGCGGCTGTTAATAAAGAGTGTTTAACGTATGATGTCGGGCTGGAAATAGTATGGCGTCCTTCAATGTGCATGATACAGTGACGTGCTTATCGCCTTAACATATTTGATAAACGGGCTATAGAGTTTCGGGAGTTGGGGTATTTTCGTCCTGGGCGTGGGAAGTTTCGGGGGTGTATTGACAACTCGTTCTAAGGGCTGAGATCCATAACAGCATAGTTTTGGTCTAATGGCTGACGTGAAGGCCGGCTAAGAGAGATGGGCATAGTGACAGCTTTTAATGGCCGAGGTTGCATATGTTTTCATTTGTGGCATGGCCAATCGCGGCGGTGGGATGTCTGTCGTTGATATCGTGATGTGTTTGTCATCCTCTAACCTCGAGGCGGGAAGCTCCGCAGCTAGGCAGTTGCCGCGAGTTTCAGTTCTCGTGGCTATTCCACAAGAGGTTAACATCCGTTCTGGAAAGGATTGCTGCAGACGACAATTTGAAAAGTGACAGAAACAGAAACGGCAGGGAGGCCTTGGAATGAGAGGGCTTACCATAATCATCACAAAGCTTATGACGATGATCATATTGACAGGTGTACGCTGACATTAGCATGAACGCAAGCGCTATAGTATCAGTCTTCTAGAAGCGAGGTCTTACACGACGATCATGTTTCGTGAGTCAAATCCCATGTTGGAATCATCAACTTCTAGGAAATGGATTGAGAGGTGTGGCTCTTTCTTGAAATTTCCAGCTTCGAGATGCAAGGCCACCATGACAACGCTATATTCAAAACGAGAGTGAAAGACTGTTAATATGAACCCACGATAATAACGTTCCGCTTGTGCATATCGAGATATTGAATTTGTTACATGTGCATAGCTCAGTCGTGATGAAGATGTTAGTCGCATGCCCGCATCTAAGGATGGCCTCAAGCCACCAAACATGATACAGCAAAGCCCTTGAGTGATTTCTTTGAAATATCTAGGCTAGGGTAGAAATAAGGCTAAGACTGTAAACATTGTCAAATGAACGCAGCATTGGCCGATGTGTGTTGAGCTTCGGGATAGAGTTGGTTCCTCCTATCCTATCGCTCTATGCCCTTTGACAGTCAGAGCTGCTAGTTTCGATCTTGTCCTCGGGCAGAAAGCAAACGCAAAACTATTTTTCATGTTAGAGAGAAGTTACGAACGCCTTTAATAAGTAGTGAAATAATTGAAATTGTTTTAGTTTGACCTTGCGTACACGCCTCACTCTAGCATGCATCGGCCATGAAGCTGTAGACTCTACAGCTAGTTCAAAGGCATCATGTGAATGTGTGTTGGAAAATGTGTACCAGTCAAACATCGGCACCAACGAGAAGAATAACAGCCAAGAAAGAATGGTTGTTGAAGTAGCTGCTTGAACCATTAGGAAAAGCCCGAGTTGGCTCTGCATGCTCCACGTCAGATGACCGTTCTACCTTTGAAGAAACAGAGGGACCATAAAAAGATGTCCAGAGACAACATATGATAAAATTTCAACAAAAGCACCGCAGTGTAAGTCTTGATCATAATATAACTTCTCTGAGGAAAGTCGGCTCCAAATTAAGCTCCATTGAGTCGATATGATAGTCTTGAACAACTCTTCTGACATAGTCTGTCTACCCGAATAAGTCACAGTAGCCCACAAGTTGAAGATATAATGATTACTCAGGAATCAGAAAAGCATGTCATAGTCAAAGATAGACTATTCGCGTGAATGTCTGTGGTGACATGACAAGATCCAGGGCGCCGACCCAAGTTTCCACCACACGAAGCTCCGCCGGCCACACCTAAGGCTCCGCAACCTCGCATGCCTTCAACAACCAATCCGATATGGTGTAGTGGCCAACATGATGCCCTCTCATCTTCGAGAGGCAGGCATAGCCCCGAGTTCGATTCTCGGTTTCGGAAATCATCCGCAACGCATGTTGAAATATGTCTTTTTGCTTCGACCCACACTACATTCCCATATGTCAATGACATGCGTGTCTCTTCCGGGCGCATGATCAACGTAAATATTCCTCTAAAGATCTTGTCTGTTTCAATGTGACATGGCTCGAAAATGACGGAATGTCGCTCAGATTATTAAAAGGACAAATTCCCGTATTCGCCCCAGACCCAATTCTCACACTGCACTGCATGGCATACAACGCGTGTAACCCCGAGTCCGAGATTACGCGCCCAGCTCTTTACCCCATGTCCAACTCGCATAAAAAAACGTCCAACACAAGATCATCGTAGAGCAACTTACTAAATGTCAACGGCTCATTGGCCCGAATGCACCCTCGTTGGCCGTGCAGGCAGGACAGCGTCGTGCGATGTTACTCGCTGCTGACGGCTGATCCCGCCTAGATCCGGGTCCCGAGGCCAATCTGCATGTAGAATGCTGGCCCATGCATTGGTGCTGACGGCCCGCATATCTTTGATCTGATAATTGCAGCTCTCGTGTTGGATCTGTTTGGCTCGCCAGTGCTGTGTGCTCCACGGCCGTCTGCACGACAGTCGCAATAGCAACTCTCAGCCTACTTGAGGTTACAATGCCGGGCAACTCTTGTGGAGGGCAAGTGCGACGCGTTCCACTCAGAGGATCCAGTTGATGGCACTGCGCAGAGTATGTAATTTGCGTAAAACTGCCTAGATCGGTAGGAAGTTCGGGTTACACGACGTTGGTTGTTGTTACAGTTGTTGATGCCAAGTGATGACAATGATGGCAGCCCAGAGGCTAGATCTTCGTCGGCGACGAGTGGACTTAGACATAAGAAGGCCCGGAAGGAGTTGGTTTATGGGACTTTCTCCAGCTCCCAAGTCGCATCCGCGCCCCTTCTCTGCATTTCTCCAAGTGAGCCTAGCCGTAGCACGATTTCAAACCGACATCATGAGCTTGATTTCGTCAGCTTTCCACCCAGCCGCCTTGGCATTCATCCTCCTCCCGTTCATATACCTCATCGGAAGCTGGGCCCTCGCAGCCCGACGCCCCAAGAACTTCCCTCCAGGCCCTCCCGCCATCCTCGGCCTCGGCAATATCCTCCAGATCCCACCGGAGAAGTCGTTCCTCAAGTTCACAGAATGGAAGCAGACCTACGGCGACATGCTCGGCCTCAAGATGGGCGCGCAGAACATGGTCGTCCTGCAGACCGCCGAGCTCGTCCGCGAGCTCATCGAGAAGCGCGGCGCAATCTACTCGGACCGGCCCACGCCCTACGTCCCCTCCCAGATCATCAACCCGGGGAGCGTCATCTTCCAGCCCAACGACCACACCATCAAGAAGACGCGCACGGCGATGCAGTACATGTTCCGCCCCGCGGAGCTGAAGCGCGTGTTCGCGGTGCAGACGGCGCAGTCCGCGGTCCTGATGCGCAAGATCCTGGACGACCCGGCGGGGTTCCGGACGCATATGAGGTACTGGGCGCTCGCGACGCCGCTGTCGATCCTGTGCGGGCGGAAGATCCAGGAGGAGGGGCCGAGTTCGACGGAGGAGTATTTTGAGACGCAGGCGAGGTGGCTGCGGTTTCTCAAGCCTGCGCAGGCGCCTCCTGTGGATTTGTTTCCGGCTATGAAGCACTTGCCTGATTTTCTTGCGAAGTGGCGGAAGGAGGCGCTGGTGTTGCGGAAGGATATGTGGAGGATGATTTACTATATGCTCGACGGCGCGAAGCTTCAGCACGAGACCATTGGCAAGGGGCTGCGGAGCCATGATAACGAGTCTGTCATGTCGAGGATCATCATGGAAGCTGAGACGAATGAGGATATGCGGATGGGTGACCATGAGCTTGCGGTATTTGGGGGCGGCACGTTGGACGCGGCAGTCGATACCGTTATTGCTACCACTTCCAGTGTTGTTATGGCCTTTGCCGCGTTCCCTGAGGTCCAGAAGCGGGTTCAGGCTGAAGTCGACTCTGTCTGGGGAGATTCTCCGCCTACAGAGGAGCGGCTCTCGGAGGCTAAGTTCTTGAAAGCAGTCATGATGGAGGTAAGGTACCTGTTCTTCAGGAACTTGTGGGTGAGGCTGACCATGATACAGGCCATGCGCTGGCGCGGTGCCGCGCCTCAAGGTGTCCCACGAGCTTTGGCCCGTGATGACACCTACCGAGGGTACGAGTTCACCAAGGGCACCATCTTCATCATGAACGTCTGGGCCATCCACAGGGATGAGAAATGGTACGAGAACCCCGAGGAGTTCAACCCAGATCGATACATGGACAACCAGTGGGGCGTCAGGCCCGAGATGAAGGCTGCGGCGGAGAAGGAGAACCGCCGACCGACGTACAACTTTGGAGCGGGACGCCGGATGTGTCCTGGTCTTGACTACGCCGAAAACCAGGTGCTGATCGTCTTGGCTAAGCTGGCCTGGGACTTCGATGTAATTGCCAAGAAGCCGTTGGATCTTGATATCAACACTGGCTTTCACTCTGACCTGGTCCTGGGGCCTGAATTGTTTGATGTGGACTTTGTTGCCAGAGATGATTTCAAGAGAGGTAAAATCGTGGAGGACGGAGAGAGAGCGAAGGAGGTCGTGTCCGCTTGGGTGGAGTAACGACGCCTGAGGCATCGGAGTATTGTCTTGCTTTTTGTGTTATCTCAACGGTCCAGAAGAAGGAGTCGCTTGACTTCGGAGGAATGAACATCGATTACGAATCCAGATGGACTTATATTGATGCAACTGAGGAATCGATATTGCCACACGATAGTAAGGTATCACTGGAACGGGAGAACACGAAATGAGCAAACGCAGATTGGATAGTTGTTGTTGATCTTTGCTGTGAGCGACCAAATTGACATGACTCTTTTGATATGATACCATAGACTCGTGAACATCTCTAACTTGAGTCTACAAGATCGGAGAGAGACTTCTGGCAGTCCTCTTGATAGTGATCGTAAATCATTCCCTACGCAGGGTTGTTTCAATGTTTAGGGAAGCGGGCAGATTTCAGATTGAGTCGGCCAAAAGGAGTGACTTGTTTACATTATAGTCTCTAGATGGATGGACCAACATAGCAGACTTCACGGAGTTGGCTCCGTCGACTTACGTTAACGTTAAACCTAGTCATCCAAATAAGCTTTTGCTCCGCCCATCAGAAGCAAGATCGCCCCAGCCGAGGAAGTCGGGAGTTTAGACGATCTGGATCGCCCACGGAAAATGCTATCAGAGTTCGTTATCCGAACTTTTGCATTGGATTTGAGCCCATCAACATGCGCCATGCTTCGATGTTGCAGACGGCTCAACATTTTCAATGCCACATAACACAGTGTGACGGATACCTCGGCCCCTCGTAAGGTACAGTCCTTGGCTGATGTAACCAGCTGCAGGATCTCCTCGACCCAGAAACATGCGACTAGCAGGCAGAAGAAAAGGGATGAGAGAAACGAGTTTTTTGCCACTGCGAACTGAATTGACTTCAAGAGTGTTCATGGTGTTCATGAACACCTTTTTAGTTTAGTAAACAACTTTAAGGAGGCAATTCGCAGGTGTGCTGCGTGGAGCCAACCGCCAAGCATGACTCAAGGTGTAAGGTATGCGTTGGTGCTGCAAGTGATTGACTGGCAGTCCCAATAAATGACGAATCACCTGCTGCGCATCACAGCACGATCGGAAAACAGCTACGCAAAGACCACTGCCAATTGCGAAAGCGATTCCGTGCCACAGGGAGATAGAAAACCAAAGAACAAAATAAGAAGAGAAATGCCGTTCCACAGCCCATCGATCGCAACCCGGACAAGCCGCATTCCGCCCTCCTTTCCGATTCGGTAGCGTCTCCCGGGTCTTCGGCAGGTTCACGATCGAACTTCATTGGCTGAATCGGTCGTCCCGTCCCTTGTTTTTAATTACCCATCAATGCGGCGGTGCGCGCCTGCGCCTCACGTGGTCCAGCGCAAAGCAAGGCAAGGCGCGGCGGGCCAGCGCATATCCAGCGAGCAGGCAAGCAAGTACTCACTCACTCAGCAGGAGTCCAGGCAATATTTTGTGTGTTCCATTGCCGCCGCCCTGCGTTGCGTTGCGAAAGCCACACCAAAAAACGCGTAAGACGGCGCCAGCAGCCACTCGCTCCATTTTTCTTTCCTCTTCCCCTTCCAAACATTTCATTTTTTTAGAGTGCCTGCCACCGGGGAGTTGTCGTTCCAAGAGAAGAGAGGCCCGTACCGGCGTGCTCCGTCCGTCCCCCATTCCTTCTAACCAGTCCTCGATTTGCCTGAGCCGCCGCCCTTGAATCGCCATGTCAACGACCGGCTCCGACGAGGAAGCGAAGAGGAAGCGGGATAAAGTGGGAGAGTTCCTGTAGGCGCGACCATTTTTCCTTTGCCGTCCCCTGCCAATACTGGGCCTGGCGCACACCGCTTTTGCGCACCCTGGCGTCTCATTCACTACGTCATCGCGATCCATTTCGCGATGCGTCGCTTGAGATTGATTTCACTGACACGGCGAATAGGCAAAAGAATCTCACAAAGGGCGAGCTCGCTCTCAAACACGCCATCGGCCTCGGCCACAAGCCAAACGTCATCCCCGTCACGCAGCCGATCCTCAACGGCCCGCCCCGGCCGGTCGAGGTCGGATGGCACCCCGTCGGCGGCCTCGCCGGAAAGTGGTTCGCGGAGGACACCGGCCTGGGAAAGATGATCACGGAGAGGATCAAGTACTACCCGGACCCGACGCAGCATTGGGCGGTACTCGTCGGCGAGTATGCCCATCAGCTCTGGATGGTGAGTTTTTTCACTTCGCCGGGATCGTCGGCATGTGTTCAATGTGGATACCGGGCATGGATGATGTGGTGAATGCTGACTGAGAGGTCGTCGCGCAGGATGAACAGTTCCATGTCATTTACACCAACGAGAAGGTCAAGCGCGAAGAGTGGCGCACCTTCCCGGTGGGCGAGACGCGCTTTAACGATGACGCGCTGCGGCGAGCTGGTGAGTTAATGCACTCGACTTCAGTCTCAAGACTTGGTTGGCTTACTTTACGCAGGTGAATCTGTGATTCAAAGCATCAGAGAAAGGCAGCCTACCTACAATCTAATCACGAACAACTGCCAGACATACGCCTTGGAGCTACTCGACGCCATTAAAGTTGACGGGCACAAGGACTTCGGCACGACCCTCGCCGTCTACGAGAGACTCACCGGCCACGGCAAGGTCATGGACCTCTTTGCAACCCCAGAGCAACAGCAACAACAGCAGCAAGCCGCGATCCAAGGCCCGCCATCACAACTCGCCCTCCCCGCTCCACCGAGCCAGCCGACGACGCCGCAATACGGCACCCCGCCACCACTCTCACCTCCATATGGAACACCACCTCCCGGCGCAATGTACCCACCGCCGGGACCACCTCCCCCCGGACATCCTCATGGACCTCCTCCGGGACCCCCGCCACCCGGCCCCTACCCCTACGGATACGCCTCACCACCCCCGGGCCACTCCCCGTACGGCCCGGGCACGCCGACTCACTCCTGGGGACCAGGAACCCCGCCTCCAGGCCCGCCGCCCGGCATGCACAACCACCCGGCATACGGGCCCATCACGCCGCCCCCGGGCTCTCATCCATACATCCCCGGCTCACCGCCGCCAAGTATCTCGTACACGCCTGGTGTTACCAACGCGGGCACCGTCTCATACGCTCAGCAACTTATGCATGACAACACGACGCAGCTCAATACGGAGGAACAAGCGAAGAAACACGAGGGCGAAAGGGGGATGAAGGGAGACAAGAAGAGGAAGAGTTTCTTCTCGCTTTCGCGCTTCACGAAAAGTTGATTGCCCAAAGTTTACATGGGGGTTTCCCGGCCGAACATGCTAATGCACGCATGCCCTCCTGCACAGCGTCAGGTCCTTTGTCTTGGCCATGTTGTTCTGGCACCCCCTTCTCACGGCCTAAACGTTCGATTCCCTGAATTCCCCTGACATGATATCCATAGAAGAGAGCATGAATACACCGCCGCAACTGGCTTATGCTAGGCGGGTGGTTTTTCAGCAACAGATAATGAGTTAATGAACATTTCTATCCGAAGTTTGTTTGAGTTTTGTTGCAGTCTACCATGAGTTACGGTTGAGTTTGAAGAGATCAGTTGTGAATTACCCGACAGTCCAAATATTTCAATCCACCTTCCTGCTTGTGTCGATCGGTTCTCTTCATACCTTCCACTCCACCAGCATTCCAAAACAAATGCTAAATTGGTGGTCGAATCTTGCGGTATTCGGACCAGATCAACGGAGACTCCTCCTCCTCGAATACACACTGAAAAAGTCTATTGCGTTTCACGCTCCAAGGATCCTCGGACTCTTCCACCCAGCTACCTGGGATTGCCAACTCAGGGTCCTCTACGCTTGGCTGCTCCACCATGCGCCAGAAATCTCCGGCAAGGTCTTCATATTCCAAAGCCAGCCAAAGCTTCCAGTGTTCTGGATGTGAGCCATAAATTATGCCGATGAGAGCAAATCTTATACCTGGCGACTCTGATACCCATGCACGTCTGAAGCCTCGCCTGCGATATGTGGTGGTTTTTCGTCGGTAAAGAGCTTGTTCGTTTCGGCCATATTTGAGGATTTCAATGCCGCACGAAAATAACGCGGTAATCCAGAGCCGAATAGGCTCTTGGATACATTGTGTGTAGGTCTCACTATACTCAAGTTCGTCCACCGTGCCACTGATAATCAGCGAGAAGGGCGTCTCCCCTCCCCATTCGCGGGCGCCTGTTAAAGGGTTCAGCCAGTCCTCAATGTAGTAAACACCCTCAGGGTCTGAAGCAATGCATTTGCAGCAGGGTTCGAACCAAGGATGATTGGTGATTGGCACAGAACCCTTGCATGATACTTCGATAGCAGCTGCTGGCAGATGTGTGGCAACAGTGTGAATGAAAGACGAGGCCCTTGGCTCCCGAGAGATTTGAAGCAGGTTGCCAAGATCGCGCTTGAGTTCAGGGAGCCATGAAAAGAATGATTCGAAATCGAAGGCCCGAGGCCACGCGCGTCTCGCGTCAATAAGTCTTTGTTTGACCGGGATGCGATGGTACTCATCCTCCATCAAGTTACTCAGTACGTTTGGCGGCAAATGGTCACCACTCACAAAGTTCCCGTTAGGGATGTGAAAAGCTTCCTCGTCCACGTCATGGCTTCTCAGGAGATGGAGCATCTTTTGGGCGGGAAAGGTGGAATGTCGATTTAACCTTGTGTTTGTGTCAAAACCCTCCAGAAGCAGAAACCATAACCACCTAGAATTCGATCTAGTCAGCTGCGCGATACTTCCAATTGCCTAACACTTACACACTATGGGCATGATTCTCTTCTGTGTCTTCTGCCGTGGCAGAGAGCTTTGTGCCCCTTTTGAGTAGCAGACTCATGAAGTTGATGGATAAAAATTTACATGCTAGCAATTGAAGTTCCATGTCAGTGGAGCTCACGATGCGGAAGATTTATCTGCGGAACAACTTACGCCAAGCAATCCTCGGCCATCCATATCACGTACATATGGAGTCATTTTGTTTTCGTCAAGAAATTTGAAAATTGCCATAGCGTCGTCGTTCTCGAGAAGATCAATCAGGTCCGTATCGTAGAAAGAGGGGACTATTTCGTGAGCTCTGAGATGAAAGTCCCACCCCTTGGTTGCTTTGAAAGCCATAAAGGAGTATACAGATGAAGAAAGCCAGTCTGGTGTCCTTAGAGAGAACTGAAATCCGTCGCGAGAGCCGAATGTGACACGAGCTCTGCCAACGAGCGTTCCTCTGGTTGACACCAAAAATTTGCACTTGGGTTGATTTGTGGCATGGGTGAGTTTGTCTTCAGCGTCCTCATCGCTAGAATCAAGGAGGGCTATCGATGAGTCCGGAGTGGCCTGGGTCGTGTCAGACTCATTCGAACTTGATGACTCGACCTCGACGGCCAGTACAGAATTGTGCATCAGCGTTGCCCTGATTCCAAGTTCAAGATGTCAGTTGTACGCTTTACCAATGACTGTGGTAGACAATCAACATACATCATGTACAGCGATTGCGCCATCTGAAACTGGGTCAAAGCCTCATCTAACTTCTCATCTAGAGACTTGATCTCGCTCTTTCGAAGAACAACCTTGGTCGATCCTATCTTGCGCTTGTATCTTGGGCCACTAGTTGACTGGTCAAGAAGTCCATCGATCATCACTTGAAGCTCGGCTAAGATGGAGCGAGCCTTTGTGGTAGACTTTTGGAGCAAGACTTTGTTGTTCGCCATAGCAGGCAATGTGTGAATGGATAATTGACGCTCAGCCTGGTCAAACAAGTCGTCCAATCCTTGGACCAGCTCCGCCTTCTCGAGAAGCACGGAGGGTACTTCGTTGACTTCATCCCAAAGCCTCTTAAGCTTGATACTGGCCCCTCCAACCTTGGTGGCCATATCAACAACGGCAATGACGCCAGACGCTATGCCTAAGGCTTCGGCCATGGTGAGCATGCAGGCTCACAGCCTGATGTTGCTTTCCAATTTGGATAGAAGGGGAAGAAGCCGGCGTACGATGGCAAGTGGTAGCAGTCAAAACGAGATCAAAAATGCAGACACGCGTCAGAGAAATCTCCCATGTCGTCAAAGGAGAGTTTCACGAAGGATTGAAGATGGGGAAGTTGAGTTTTCTGAGGGCTTTTCCCGCAGGCTGAGGCTGTGCCGCTTTGTCACGAGACCGTCGGTTGCCTGGGCAAATCAGCATGCATACGATATTCTCATGCATCTTTGCATGTCAGATTGCAATTGGTCAGACATAGCCAATGAGTACGTGTTCCCACCTAGCACCCTGCACCAGTAGGATGACGGATATCCGTGCCAGCCGCCGGTTCGGGGCGTGATGAGCGTCAGAGATCCACCGGTCGTTACACCATTTTCCCAGTTGAGAGCCTGCGGAGCCCGACAAGGCGTTCTCGCCATGCTGATCAACTGTTAGCCACAGCGGGAATTGACGCTTATGACCGTGTATCTTCCGAAGAGACCGTCTATCTTTACCATACTAGAGCGACTTCTTTCCCTCTGCCCATACCTCACCCTGCTATCGTCGTCGTGGTTATATCTCGTTGTAACCTCCACTATCGTATTCAATGGAACTAAATAAATTCGAATACCGGAACCAGCATAGACACGGGAAAATGAAGCGATCTATTTCGAAGAGCAGGCGTTCAGATTAATCAAGAACACAGGCAAAATTTTATGAAAGCTCACAGCTTGGAAGGCAATGAGCAAAGAGGAACGAAATCATGTCTTACTTTGAAATCTAATTAGATATATGAATAGTCACCGGGACGACTAAAGATGGGCTCTATTGCTTCCTCCGCTCTCTCCAGCTTTTGATAGAGATCGTCCCTTAATCCGAACCATGAACTGCCGTCACAGCGAACGGGTTGGCAGTGAAAGTTCCGTTCGGGTCGGCCTTCGCCCTCGCCTTACCAAGCCTCTTATACTTCTCCTCATCCTCATAGTAACACCTCCAAACCTTCTCATCTCCAAGGTTCCAATCTCCATGAGAGCCCCAGAGCAAGCGCCTATCCTGTTTGCTGAACGAGCTGTCCGGCCCATTCATCACAGCATCGTTCTTCGCCTGCCACGCGTCGGCATACTTCTTCGACTCAGCGTCCGTCTCATGAAAGCAGTCCAGCACCTGAACGACAGTCGTGTCCCTCCAGCTGTACGAGGTGCCGTTGTTCCTGTTGGCAGAGAACCTCGACTTCTCTCCCCCAAAGCACTGGATTTGTACCGCCAACTTGCAACGCAGGTACCGCTCGTAGTTCTTCTCCCCAGGCTGGCCGTCGAGGTACTGCTTCGGGTTGTAGATGAGGTCAATCCGGTCCACGACGTCTTTGACCCACCCGTCCTTCAGGAGAGTGGTCGAGTTGGTCGAGTACGCGCGCTTGACGTACGGCAGGTCGAATTCGCGCTCCTTGGGGAAGAGCCACTGGCCCGTCATGTCGGACATTTCCATGTCGAACTCGCCGAATTGCAGCATCTCGTTCTCAAGACGGCTCTTGAGCTGGCGGAAGTTGTCGAACCAGGCGTCCACTTTGGCGTCGTACTTGTCCTCTTTGCTAGTGGGGCACCACTGCGCATAAAGGATGATCGAGGCAGGGAACTTGCCGTTCAAGAACTCGAGGAACTTATCCTCGAGAACTTTCCTGATGTGCTCTTGGACGCGCTCCCAGACAGTTGCGTCATTCAGCTCCTGGAAGAGTGTGGTAATGGGAAACTCTGTGCTCAGCACGCTCACACAGATGTCGAAGCCACGGGGGAAGGTAGGGTCAGCGGCCATCTTGGCGACAGCGGTGAGCAGCTTCTCAAGGACTTCGCGAGAGTAGATCCAGAGTGCCTTGATACCATGCGGACCCTTGAAGTTGTTGGGACCAGCCACTGTGCCGAGATAGCTTTTGGACTTGTACACCTCAAGGATGTAATGCGTGATGATGCCAAAGTTGCCAGGACTTCCGCCTAGAATGGCATAGAACAAGTCCGGGTCATTGTCCTTGGTCACATCGCGGATGACGCCATCATGCTGGACAAGACGGATGGTTCTGATGTTGTCGCCGAAGAGGCCGAAGCTGCGGGCGAGCTGCCCATAACCTCCAGTCTGGCCGTGTCCACCGACGTTGACAAAAGAGCATTGGCCCGTCGGGACGAAGAGCTTGTTATGCTTGAGGTACTGGTTGAGTTCCAGCATGGTCGTACTCACGCCTACATAAACCAGGGTGCGATCCTCGGCGATGGGATCCTTGGGTTTGAGAACCATGAGATCTTTGTAGGTGTTGGAGAGGTCGATCTGGATATTGTTCCCAGACGTGGAAGATGCACCAGAGTACTGGTGACCGCCGCTCTTAACGGCGACGGCAACTTGGTGATCACGGGCCCAGTTGACTGCCCTGATTACATCTTCATCATGCTTGGGACGGACGATGAGGCTGGGGTTCATGTCGTGTTCCTTTTGGTAGGTTGAAGATGCGTACTGTTGGTTGAAGAAGGCGTAGTCCTGCTGCTCGGACTCATCGCCGGCGCGGGAGTATTGCATACCCTCAAAATCTTGAATGCGAGCCATGATGCTTGAATGTTGATGAGACTTTGTAATGCTCGAGTATGAGGTGGTTGGAAAGACGTGTAAAGGGTGAAATGCGAGAGGCTTATATACAGATCCGCACGGAACGGACCGCTGAGGAAGAACACATGCTGCAACATTCAGCTCAGCCATCATTATGTGAGTCTTCACTGTTGTGTCACTGTGATATGTTGAAGTTTCGCATGAATGGCCACTTTACACGAGGTGTCGGTGACAAGGTGGTCAGCGGAACACTCAGGCTCGCCGTGCCATTGCCGTCAGTCGTCTACTGCGGATATCGACTGTCAGAGACATAGACAGATGTGGTAGTTGGAAGTGCTATTTACCGAGTTTCATGCATATGCAACGGAGCAGCCGTCTCCTTCCAGGCAGCCTCGGGGCACAGAGTTGCTTACAGGTGAGACAGGCCAATCAAGTGGCTGCCTGGTCGCAGCGATGGTCTTGCGAATGCTTACTTACAACCCGTTCCGCAGGCCGCAGCTGATTCAGCTGAACTTCATGTGGAGTCCTCAATAATACGACACAGGCAAGACCATAGGCGGATTGCCCGGACTATGCACTCGATATTCAGCCAATGGGCCCTCAAAGCAGGCTCATTTAGCGAACTTGGTTGAAGCCGCATTCACATGTCAATATCCACAGACAGGTATTGTCTGAATAATAATCCGGATGAAGCTATATGTATCACATGTCAGAAAAAAAGAATGAGAGGGAAATACCACGCTGACTAGATCTCTGCACAATGTCTCTATTAATATTCCAATTTCGCCATTTCCTTACGGAGTCACCTAGCGTTTTCCCAAATGAACCACTTCTAGCAAAGTCGTCTTAGATCAACAGACAGTCAGGAGTCTGCTTCCTGAAGACTTACTTCTAGTCAAATTTTCAGGACGCTTGATTATCTTTGTTATTAAACCAGAGTTCTCAAGGTTCAAAAGCGGCGTGAAAACGGCAGAATCGTAGAAGATTGCCATGGCGGGTTGGCTGTCAGGGTACATGGCCAACTTTTGCTCCCACCCCGCCACAACAAGATGTCTTCGTGGCTCAGTCGGTAGAGCGTTGGTCTCATATTATCTAATCAATATGACCCTGCCCAAGGCAGAGACATCCAAAGGTCGAGAGTTCGAGCCTCTCCGAGGACAAATCTTTTGCTTTTTGTCCGTTCGAGTCTTCCCTCTTAAGAAGGCGGATTAGACAACGCTCGCTGTCATCTTTAAAAGTGACCAAGAGAGTTTACCCCATGTTCAATGGCCGTGAGTTTAGTAGGCGTGAGCTTGGAAACAGAGTGTTTTGCTGCATGGACCGTGCCCCTTCTCCACGTGACGCTTCCAATCGCGAGTCGGGATATTTTCGGAACGCATCCGCCAAGACAAGGACCAGGGCGCCCCGGATGCCTCCCGCCCCCGCTGGTGCTTGCTTCGCTTCGTCCAACTGCCTGCTCCAATCCACCAACCCCTTGCCCCTCCATCTTTCCTACGCCTCCGACACACCTTCGCCTGCAGCAGATCTCTGCCCATCGTCATCGAGCGGTCACCCTACAGGCGAGTCACACGGGTCCTTGGAGGGGCATATTTCAGCCAAGACGCGCTGCGACCAATTCACGACCGGGCTGGCTAGGCCATCTGATGGTTGTCCTGTCACAGCTCGCCCTAAACCATGTCACGGGCGCCTCCCACACAGACGATGCAGCCAAACGAGCTAGCTCTGACATAATGCATCCGATCGACTGGACTTGCCCTGCGACCCAGCAGCCGTGCCTTTCTGGGGCAGGCGTCGGGGCAGATGTTTGGTCGCGCCGCCGGTACGAATACAGCTGCCCCAGCTGAGGGCTGAGACACGACACCTACTTGGAAGCGCCAGTTCCCGTACAGTCTGCCTCCTTTCATCTCGCCCATCCTTCCTCGTGTCTCCATTGAACCAGGAACGCCTGCTTGTCGACACACAAGGTCTTCCTTTGAGCCCTGAACCGTCAGCCTACCAACCACTTCGCCGCCAAGGCACCAATAACACCGAAATCTAGTCACACTTCTATTCTTGATCCGAGTGACCACGAGGAGGCAAACGAGAGACGAGAAAAGGCAGAATCGAACAAACAGCACTTAAATACCGATCGCCGCAGCAGTCGCAATCATGGGTGGACAAGACGAATCCAAGAGCCCCGCCGCGTCCTACGCAGACGAAATGCAGAAACAAACCCGCCGAGAGCGTCGCTTCGACGAAGTGGAAGCCGAGCTTCCCAACCCTACTGTCCCAACCTTGCAGTCGGCCTTCTTCACCGCCAGCGGCCTTCTGTCGCATCTGGGGAGCTACAACCCGTGGGGTAGACCCGTGACCGAGGATGACATCGTCTGGCTGATGGACAACACCGCATACAAGCCCTCGCGGTTGGGCAGCTGGCAAGCCGAGTTCGTCGCCGCCGTGTTCGAGAAGGAGCCCAAGTGCAAGGTGGTCGACATTGTGCAGGGTGTCGCGACGAAGCTGGGGATCGCTGATGATGCGGAGGAGCTGAAGACGATCGAGGAGAGGATACTGCCGTTCTTGTGGGATGTCCAGCCGTCGCGACACCTGCGGGTAATCAACCACAAGAAGGAACTCAAGCTGGGCCCGTCAGCGTCGAACGGCATCAGCACCGACACGTTGAAGATTCACGAGCAGCCGGCCGGCGCGATGGTCTCGTCGAGTGCGATGGTACCGCAGGGGACCTCGGGTTTGCTGAAGATGCACACCTTCTTTGCTGAGCCTGAGGGATGGTCCATTATCTCGGGTATGTACTACAATGCTCTGTGGCGTGGATATCGGCTAATAGTTGCAGATATTGACGACACCATTAAGCTGACCCAGACGAGCGATCCCATTGGCATCCTCCGCGAGACCTTTGTCAATGAGCCAACACCCATCGAGGGCATGCCGGAGCTGTACAAGAATATTCAGGCAATGCTGCCTCAGGGGTCCCCTTGGTTTTACCTCTCCGCGTCTCCATATAACCTCTACCCGTTCTTGAGGGAGTTCCGGGACAAGTACTACCCACCCGGAACCATAATCCTGCGCGATTCTAGCTGGAAGACTGTTGCGGGATTGCTGTCGGCGTTGACGATGGCGACGGAGCAGTACAAAGTGGAGCGCATGAAGAAGGTGCATTCCTGGCTTCCCAAGAGGAAGATGATTCTCATTGGTGACTCGACGCAATCGGACCCGGAAGCCTACGGCGACATGTAAGTACTCAGTGTCCAGAGCATATGTGATCTGACTAACATGGCACAGCTACCGAGAGTTCAAGGGTTGGGTCAAGCTCATCCTGATCCGCAAGGTGACGGACATCGCAGCCGTGGGTCTCGCCGCCAAGAACGAGCCGGAGCGCTTCGAGAAAGCGTTCAAGAACGTTCCCCGCGATGACTGGTTCGTTTTCGAGAACCCAGTTGACTGCAACAAGATCATCCGCGACGTCATTGCACAGGGCTGAACATCATTGCCGGAAAATGTGGGCATTGTCGGTTCAGGGAGTCCGGCGCTGCATGATTTTACAGTTTGAACAGACACGACAGTAACGACCTGAAGCCTCAACAGAAATTACGTAGCGAGCCTAATTGAATCCATATCTGCAAGACAAGCCTCAACGGCCAATTCGCTGTGTCGCGAGTGCGAGATGGAGCATGCTGCAGACCAAGCAGTGAGATTGCGGAGAAGCCCCCTCGTCCGCAGCAAACCAGACGGCGGCGCCGCTGTCAGCACCGCCTCACTGAGCCTCCCTCCCGAGCCAGTTCACCAACCGGCTTTCTCCAAATGGCGTTCTACCTGCAATCCGTCGCCAATTGGCCGCATTTTCCTGCTATCAGTGCGTTCTCAGGCAGACTGCCAGGCAACATTGGCCTCAATCGTCCTGAGGTTCCCGGCGCCGTGACTCATCCGGCGGCTGCCTCCGTGCTCATGCTGTCCACTGGAAGAGTGAAGCGGCCTGCATTGCGGCTCACGGCTGCCTGCCTTTAAGACATTGATAACCCCGAGCCGCATTAATCAGGCTGTTTGCTGTTTTGTAAATTAGATCCAACAAGTTTCGAGAGACAAATCAATCCATTCAATCCAATCGTCAGCCACCCGGTCGCAACAGGCCAGGCATCGGCACCACGCATCCGGACGAAGCCATCACCATCACCAACTTCATCAACAACAACACCACAAAAATGGCCAATTTCACCCTGACAATCCCCCTCGCGCCCAATCAGATTCACTCCTCCTCCAAGACACTCCTCGGCCTGCCCCTCGAGCTCCGCACGCAAATCTGGCGCGCCGCCCTCGTGTCACTGCCAAAGCACTCCCTCGACCACCACGCAGACTGCCACTTCCGCCAGAACCACACCCGCACCTCCATCGAGCCGCCTGCGCACCTCGTCCTCGAGCCCGAGATCGAGCTCGTCGAGCCGCGGCTGTATACTTGGGACACCCCCTCGCAGTGCCGCTGCGCCAAGCGCCGGGGCTTGAACCTGCTGCTCGCAAGCCGACAGGTGCACGACGAGGCGGCGCCGCTGTTCTGGGGCGAGAACACGTTTGTGTTTGACAGCTCGGACGAGTTCACCGTCGCGGTGGGCAGCAAGCTGCGCGAGGCGTACCGCAGGCTACTGCGGAGCGTGTACATTGGCGGGTTCAACGAGGCGGACAAGAGTCTGAAGACGAACGTGAACGTGTTCACGGGGGAGTACCTCGAGCAGCCGATGCAGCGGTGGGGCCAGTTCTGGGGCGTGCTGGAGCAGTGCCGCGGGCTGCGGGAGCTGGCGGTCCGGCCCGAGGTGGTGAGGAAGCACGCGGTGTACCTGGCGAAGCTGCGCGAGCGGCTGCCGGAGCTGCGGAGGCTGGAGATGACGTATGTGGGGAAGTACAAGGACCGCAGCTGCATGTACCGCCGGGACTGGGGCTGTTTCCGCGGGTGGGATCGGGATGTGCAGCGGGGGGTCGTGTTTGTGAGGGCGGCGGAGGAGGTTGAGCTGGAGAGGTTGAGGGGGATCGATGCGAAGGGGTGTAAGGAGCTGTTCCGCGGATTCACGACGAACTTTTGCGTGTATGTGGATCGGATTGTGAGGGAGAGCTTTCTGGGGTGTGAGGATGAGGACGGGCAGCTTGATTTGTTTGAGGATGGGGGGGTGAAGGTTAATGATGCGCAGAAGGAGTTTGTCGTTGGGCTGCCGAACGGGACGGAGACGAGGATTGTGTTTATGGGGGTGCCGCTGAGCAAGGAGACGAGGGTGAGGTTGGCGATGGGAAGGATGGAGCGGGATCGGAGGCTGAGGGCGGAGGGGAAGAGGACCCCTGCGGAGGAGAAGTTGTATGAGGAGGGGAGGAAGAGGAGGGAGCTGCGGGAGGAGATGAAGGTTGACGAGGAGGTGCGCGCGAGGCAGCGAGTTCTGGATGGGAGGAGGTGGCGGGATGAGGATAGGGCTGAGGAGGAGAGGCGGGTGAGGGAGGCGGAGAGGGCTGACGTGGTGAGGGCGGCTGAGGTTGCGAGGGATGAGAGGAGGATTGAGAGGAAGAGAGGTGGGAAACTGGGGGTGGTGGAGGTGAAAGATGTAGTTGAGGAAGAGCTCGCGGAGGTGATGGTGAAGACGAGGGTCACCAAGGACGCTGCAAAGGAAGAGAAGAAGACAGGTAGGAAGAAGAAGGGGATGAGTAGGAAGAAGGGAGGCGTGAGTGAGATTGAGGAGGGCTTGGGAGACTTGGATTGGGACTCCTGGGATCATCCAGGGGATGGATGGTGAGAGCGAAGATGACTGCTACGATAATGATACCCTCGGATTTTATGATATTGACGGAAAGATGCCTCAATGATGGGAATGTTTTGAGTTGGCTCGAAGAATGAATCGTATTTCTCGTTACACAATGAGGAGCTCAGAAGCCTCGATTCTGCGAAACCAGACTTGGTCCGCAGGACTTCTCGGACAGCGAAATTTAATCGGTGCCCAACCTATCCTTCTGTAAATACTCTCCGAGCCGTGAACCAGTTGCAGAATCATGGCGTTGCCGGAGTTCAATCCAAATCATCTGACCCGACAGTGTACAGCAAAAGCACCGTCCGACCCTCATCTGCAAACTTATATTCCGTCGCATCCATGCTAACGTCTGCTTCAAGTTCTATGCCAATGTCGCCATCGGGCCGAATGAGAAACGAACCCCCAAGTCCAAACGCTGGCCTCTCGTATGAACATGTGAAACATTTGCCTCGTACCTTTAACCAAGCGTCAGTCACATCAGCCATCCCTCCATAGGCATTGGAAGTAGCGCCGACGTCAAGGATCTCCAAAAAAGTCAGAAGTTCCTTTCCTGGATCATATGCCTTTCAGAAGTTGTTGTTGTTAAACGGTGTAGTGACTGGGCTGTCCACACATGCCCACGACCATGAAGGCGCTCTATATCGACGGGGAAGTTTGGCCACATCTTGCCCAATCTGCCAGTCCAATTGTGCGAGCAGCTGCGACTGCCACACCCCAGCTATATACATGTCACCGGTAAGCTCTTGGAAGACTTTGGCGACGCCAGAAAAAGCGACCAGCTTGTCTTCCGATTTGGTGAGCTTGCATTCTGAATACAACCTCACCATCTGCGACCAGAGGCGTAGAGTGGCTTTTGTCATTTGCCCGCGCGAAGCTTCAGGGGTCTGTTGAACAGAGGCTAGCAGTTCGTCCATGATATTGATGGAGTCGATAGATTCATGTGGTGACAGGGGTTCGCCCTCCCATTGACGGCCTTCGCAGCATTTCCAGCTGATGCGCGGACCGTGGAAGGAGAGCAACCGTGGCGCCAGGAATCTTTCCTGGAATACCCATCCGCGGTTCACCAGAGGTTTCAGATCATCTAACTGCCTTGTGCGAAACATAGAATCGCGAACAGCGTATCGATGAGGTTTCCCAGACAATAGACTTATTTCTGTCAGGCTGGGTAGGATATCGAGGGAGTTTCTGTATCGGAACAGGCCCCCTCTGGGATCTGACGAGTCGCACGCCAAAACATTGCAACCCGAATTCGCGTATACGTCACTCATAACAGATACCTCGTGGTTCCAATCTTGGCTGCAGTCTTGCATGATGCAGAGACAATCAATCCACACATACTCGAAGCCGAGTTTGCGGGCTACCACGATAAAGTCCTTGAAGGTTTGGGGTAGGTCGGCGATCGGGTTAACGTCGAGAAACTTTCCCAAGGTCTCAGTATTAAGCATCAAGGCTTCTTGCTTTGATCCCCATCTGTAACTGAGTGT
Source organism: Colletotrichum theobromicola (assembly GCA_014705045.1). Taxonomy (NCBI): domain Eukaryota; kingdom Fungi; phylum Ascomycota; class Sordariomycetes; order Glomerellales; family Glomerellaceae; genus Colletotrichum; species Colletotrichum theobromicola. Next base: position 235,890 of record JABGLZ010000501.1, on the reverse strand, counting down.
TGCGTACGCAGCATCCAGTAGCTCACTGGCTTTTTCCGCAGTGGTGATGAGCTTCCAATTTGCATTTTGGGCTTGGCCAATATTTATCAGGCGCGAAGGCAGCCACCCGGGCTTACGAGTCGGTAGACTCGAGCATTGAGTGTGATTTGATCGACAAGATTTATACCAGTCGGCAGCCCTTTGCAGTGATTCGGGAGATCCAGTGTTGCAATCAACGGGAGCGATCGCCGGTTTTAGTTTGCATACTTCGCCTTTGTTTTGGTGAGCATATGAGCTGTGATTGAAGATTCTAGGCCTGGGCTTACTGTCTACATTGAACAGAAGGAACGAAGCTTTGTCATTTGAGTCAAACAATACCGCTGTGGGACTCTCCTGATATACCGTCATCCGAATAATCACTGCACCCCTATTTCGGATGTAAAGATGGCAACGGTATGTCAATGAACACCAAGTTTCTATATCAAAGCTTTCCCACGCCTCAGCGCGTCTTCGGTCGTAGTTCCATAACCGATAACATATGATGCATTCATCCTTGACGGCTTTGAGGAATCGCTCGAAGGTCTGGCCTGGTGGCGTTGAGATGTGCGTGGATTCCTTGACGGCGCTGAGGAATCGCTTGAAGGTCTGGCCTGGTGGCGTTGAGATGTGCGGGGATTCTGCTCTAGAATCCGAGACCGGAGTGTCGTGCCATGCTGGCATCTGTTCAAAAACAAAACGGCAAACGGAACACAGTGTCGATAATGTTTTGGAGTATACGCGTATTTCCCGTTCGCGGAAAACAGTCCTAGAATAGGCCACATGGGCGAACATGTCGAGTCACTCACGAGTTAATCAAGAAGGTGACGAAAAATTGGATTCTGACCTATTGCGCGGGGGCATCGGCCTTTTATCATCCGCTGCATACCGCCAAACCCACTTGCGCCCAACGTAATTTTCATGAGCGGCCCAATCGAAGGGAAGGTAAAAGTACGATGCATACCCTAGCTGATGAGTGTACTCATTACCCGAGGCGCATTTTCAGTGCTCGAGAGAGCTTGTGTTTAGAAAGTCTAGTACGAGGATATAACGACAGGTCAAACACGGGCAAGAAAGAAAATTGTTGTATTGACGGTTGGAATCCTTGTCCACAAGTCTATAGGCATTGTTCAGATTTTTGATGTCCAAATCATTCTCGCCTGCCTTTATCTTGTTTATGGTGTTATTGTTTTCTTGTTTTCGATAGGCCTAGTATGCATGATTGCTGGACGCCCTTTGCCCTGAGACAATAGGAACGCACCGGCGTAAAATAATACACACACACACACACACACATATTGTTCATTGTACATCGCCTGATTTTGCGTGCGCTAGATAGAATAAAAGCCGGCAAGTAATAAGCAACTTATTGAATGAAAATTGTAGAACTCAATACAGCAAGTAAGCCAATACTCTGAACCCATACGTTCACGCCAGCCTACAACCCTTTACTCAACACCACCGACACCCTTGCTTCCCTCGCGTTTAGCTCCTATGCCTCTCCAAAAGACGCCTAACTCCAAGACACAAGTACTCATCCCCAATGATATTATCTTGCTCATATTCGATATTCTGATCGATGGAGCAGCTAAGTCGCAGGTTCCCATCACCTGGCTCCTGCTCTACAGCAACGTGAAGACATGGACAGGACGGCTTACACTCGGAGTTGCCAGCACCGAGGACGCACTTCACAAACAAATGGAGCCCAAGCATCGCAAAAAGGTTTTGAGGCAGCGATTCAGAGCCACCGGGCTGCTTCGTCAGGTAAGCAAAGCAACCTGCCACTTGATCCAACGGAGATTCCGCCCCGCCACTGCATTCTACCGCCTGGGTGATAAGCCCGTCACAGCGCTGGTCCTGCCGGAGATTGACCTTTTCGCAACAGTGCACCTACCCTATGCATGGAATACTTTTAAATCTCTGGAGCCAGAGGTGGCAGCCGATGACAGGCTTCTTATACTCACTCTGCAAAACCCGAGGAGCGGAGAGCAGACAGTGCTCGACTACATTCAGCAATATCATGTTCCCCTCCTGGACTGTGTCGACCCAGCCCGCCATGAACGTCTGGCAGTAACACTAAACATGCCAAACATCAAGGAAGTATTGATAGAGTGCGGCTGGATGTGGCGGAGACGTTACAGCCGGAAAGTTCGACATGCAGGCATCCGACCGATCAGCTCGGGGGTGTTCTCCCACTTGCACAAGCTGCAGCCGGTATACCGAAGAGCATACTCCATCTTTCGGGAGCTTAAAAAGCGTGGTGTCAAACTGTATTGCGTCGGAAGTTGGCACAACAAAGACAAGATAATCCAGATCTTCGTCACGAAAGACGACACGCAAATGCAGTGGGTAAAACCAAACTGCTCTGAGTGTTTGGCGACGGGAAGCCCGTGTGAGATTGATCCAGATTTGGACGCAGATTCAGACGCAGACTTGAGCCTAGATTGGGACTCAGACTGGGAGTCACATCAGTCGTATCAGTCACTTGCGACTGATGATTTAGACTGGGATGAACAAGATCTCTTTTAGTCGTCTGTGTGATGGATCCGACGGTGGGGACGTTGTCCAAGAAAGCAGACGTGCAAATTCTTGAGTTTCCAGGTTTCCAGTTGGTCGTAGAAGTTCGTAATACCACAGAACACATTCCTCGCACTGCTTGGTCCTATGCGAACACTCCAATTTCGTCAAGAGGCCACCGGATATAACCCTTCCACTGATCATGGAGCCGTTCGTTTATGGACTGGAGTAGTCGCGCCCCATGACCCTTCATAAACCAACGTGTTTCGGACCGGTGAATCAGAACGCAGAAATGAGCCAGTGCAGTTAGAGCCCAGGGCTCTTCCTTCTGAAGTAGGGTAAGAAATTCGTTTGGTAACGCACCACCCCAGTAGTTGATAGCATTTCGTAAGGGGGTGTTATGATGCTGCATGGAGGCCAGCGCGAAGGACCATTCGAGAGCAGATAGAACGGCCTCACAGGTCGGAGAGACCACTATAGAGACCAGCTCCGACTTGAGTGCAGATATTCGGCGGCCATCTACACTGTTTGAGAATTCGGCGATGTCGTCAAGTGGTGGTGGCAAAGCGTACAGGCAGTTCGTGGTCCGTTGTCTGCACGAATCGACTATGAGACAAGATCCACGGAGGAGATTGAACCACTGCGGCAGCCAGCTTGCGGTCCCAATGCTTGCAACCGTCTGGGTGTTGGTAGAAAATGACTCATGCCAGGCAAAGGCGCACCATACCAGACCTTTGGAATAGGCGATTAATGCATCGCAATTGTCCGGGTTCATGTTTTGTAGTGCTGCCCTGAAGTCCGGCAGACCAAGTCCGTGATGATTGGAAGCTAACGCGGCGTAATGACCTTTCCGATTTGGATCTAACCAGGATAGATGGATGGCTGCTTTAGCAAGAATGCCGCGCATCAGGAAAGGATGATCTTGAGCTAGGCGAGGGATTGTCGTCTGGATATGAGCCGTCACCTCAGGCAGCTGCGAGGTCGCTTTGCATGTGGAGGTGAGGTACTGGTGCAATAGTTCAAGGTCCGAAAGGTTCAAGTCCCGAGAAGGGGGCATCAGAGGACTGCTTGTGGGAGCTGGTAAAGGCGCCCTATGCTGAGTGTATGCCGGTTCGAATCTGCGTCTCCGAACTATGGACCCAGTGGGGAGGTACAGACATTCTGTAGAATGCCTGATGCAGCCGGAACATATCGGCTTCGCCTCATCGCACTTAGAGTTCGGAATTAGCGTGTAGCAGAGATTCAGCACAGGAAATGTGACACTACCTTTTGTCTGCGGGCTTTACAGGCTTTGCATCCAGTCTTTACTTTGCGGTGTGCCTTTCTCTGTCTATCGCGCGGGCCCGAGTCCGCCATGGCTAGTTTTGATTAAGAAACGCGTACCAAATATTTGCTCATATCCTTGAGGAGTTGGGAACTTGGGATGGAACGAACTCAGGGACACTAAGAAATGGCGCTCCAAAGATAAAATACGGTATACGGCGTACGGCGTACGGCGTACGCTGTGCTACTTTATACACGCATGACAGTGGATCTGGACAACCACCGCCCTTTACAAAGCGGTTGGCCATCCTATCTATGTACTAGCCCATCTGGGCTTACAGCGAGCTAACCCCCTTCTTTGTTGAGTACTCCCTTTCAGATGCATGGAGCTAAGTGGCTTTTTATGCAGGCAATTCCTGCGCCCAGAAAAGCAACACAGCGCTTTACCGAACTCGGTAGGCATAAGCATACAAGTAAGTGACAGAGTGCCAACTTGCGAGAAGCCTTGCAAACGCTCTATGATAAGTAGAATTGCGTATGGGAATAGTGAATATGGGCTAAAATTGGAACCGGACACGAAATGAGGTAGTAGGTCTTCTATTAATCTTATCCTTATCAGAGTACATCTGTAGGTCTTATAGAACGCTCTCCAGCTAATGCGTGCGTATAAGCTTTGTACCCATGGAGCTGAAAGGCAAATGCACATACAGCTTGATTCGAGGTTGGTAGTGCGTCAAAGGCTAGTCAAGCAGAGGGATGTGCGACACGGAGAAATCAAATGTTTATCTATCAAAAGGCTATCTGTCTTGTTCGAGTTCACTTCTACCGATTCACTAGATTTTGTTTCGGATGAAGCATACAATATATTCTCTCTGTTTGAACTTGTGGCAGAAGTATCGCAGCGTCATTTCTACCCAAGGTGATTGAATGTCTCATAGAATGGCATCTTGGGCGGGATCTCTGGATGAGGCTGGGCCTTGTCTCCGTAGTTGATGTGAGCCTTCAATGAGTAGTCCTCAGGCACGCCACAAAATTTCTTCAAGGCTGCCTCCACCTGTGGGATAGACTGCATGTGTTGCAGATTGGCGCCCAGCCCTTCCAGCTCCAGGGCCGTCCAGAGTAATATCTGGGCCATGCCTGATGCATGGTCACCGTATTGGGGGAACATCCCAGCCGCAGACTTGTGACTTTCTGCCCCCTTTTCCTGAGAATCTATACTCTCCCAGATCACCACCTAGAGCTTGTCAGCTAGAGTCATCTAAACAGACGAAGGATGGTGAACATCGTACGGAACCGTAAGCAGCTTTGTGGTTTTGAATAAAACCTTGCATGCTATTCCATGCTGTTTCGCTGTGTCCCTTGATGACAGGCTCTGCAGCTCGAATGACGGTCTCCCAGAAGAGCTTGTGCTTCTCCCCCGTGATGAGAGAATAACGGATGGGTTACGTGTTGTAGGCCGAAGGGGCGAAGGACTGGATCTTCTGTATGATATCTCGAACCCGACTGTCAGTGATGGAAGAAGTTCCTTGCAAGCCATAGATAGATCTTCTGTAGCTTGCAGCATTGAGCCAGTCGTCTGTGGTGACAGATGGCGAAAGGACGGAAGGTGACATGTTTGACTTTTGAGGTTGAAGGAATTCGATTTGAGTTGAAATGACCCGAGTAACGATTCAATAGACACAGAAAGAAGAAGGGCAGACATGTTTTCATAGTTGGGCTCGTTGTCTGATTTTCGTAGGTACTATCTTGCCCGTCTAAGGATCCCCGCATGTGTAATAATCGACCCTAGGTACCTTAGATTCAGGGCCGTCGTCACTTATACCACGCAACTTCACGTGATGAAACGACCAAACGAACAGGTCAAGATATCCGAAGCTAAGAAGAAATGAGATGATTTTCAGGGGCTGCTCTGACGCTTGATATCGTGAAGGCTCTGGCGTTTACAGTATCAATGGCTTGCTGACCAGTCCCTGAAGCTCCAATCGTCAAGATGTGGTTTATGAGGCGTAGGATTTGTGACGGACCCTAGCTCTTGGCGTGGAAAGCTGCATATGTTACTGCGCTAAATTGGGTATTCAAGTCGCGCACTAAACCCAATCAAGTTTCGCTCACCGTATACCGTATCTTATGAGGACCAAATGACACGCCATGCATCCAGTCTTCGAAGTCATGGCCTTGGCGCAGTGGCAGAAGCATGCTGGCAACACATCTTAGAACTTCTGGTGCATTATCTTACATAGTGTGTCCCCCAGCCACCGGTTCCCTTCTGCTGTGCTGGAAGATGCTTGCAAAGCACCCGTGCCAGCAAAACCGGGATATAAGTTCCATGGGCCTTGCTCTCTCAATCACCGAGATCCTTCTTCTTTAACACGCATTCAATCAAGACGCATAACCCGAATTACCACGTGCCGATTCTCTTACATTCGGCCAACATGAGTTCATGTTCCGATCAGAAGACAGAGTCTCCACCCAGTCTTTCTGGCAGTGACGGAGAAGGTATTAACGTCTTTTACACGTAAGAGAAACATCGATTGACTTTCCCTCAACCCATATCGCTGACCTTCTCGCACAATTCAGAGGCCTCCCGCCGTACCATCCACTGGCACTTGCTGAAGGTTGGGATCCTGAGCTCGTCGACAAAGGTGTTCGCAACGATGCGATCGAGCTGGTGAAAGCTGGCTACAATGTATACGGTATGTATCCCCCCTTCGTGTCATCCTCCGCCCAATCAACTCGTCTGACGCTCAAGCACCACAACCAAAGTGATTGGAGCAGGACCAGAAATTCCCATCGCGGTGATTGCTGAGAAGATGCGAGAGAAGGGCGTCCAGTGGCACATCACTGGAATAGGAATGGGGATAAGAGCATCATCGAATCCTCTAGTAATTCATCGTCTTGAAGGTATCGTCGATGTATCCCTCGTTTCTGCCTTTGTTACGCACTGCCTCCTGCCACGCTTAGAGCTTACGTATATCGTCCTTTGAGACCTGGTCCAGCTTTTCCGCAGAGAAACACCGACAGCTCAACAGGTATTCAACTCAGGCCCCAGATCCTGTTTGGAATCTGTGCAGTATCGGACAGGCCAAATCAGAAATGAAAGTCACCATGGAAGGCTTCTTGTAACTATATAATTCTTTCATAAGAGTGCGAATGATTGTGCTGATGCTGTGCCAGGGCTACGAGGAGTTGTTTGACGGCAGAAAGGGTGAGCCATTGGAGTCGGTACCCTCCAGTGATGATTAGTCACGACATCAAGAGCGCCCTCCTCATGGATCATTTTGTCGTCGTGCGGCGCCATGCCAGGCTTTGACATCTGGGGTAAACGGCAAAAGGGAACAACGAGATCACACTTGGAAGGCTACGGCCAAGTTGAGAAATACGCGCGGAAGAAGTAGAGGCACGTAGCGAATTCAACAGAGTTTCTGGACTACGTAATTATGTGAAGTTTTCGTCTTCAGAAAAGTAGGGATCTAGAAGCATGCTACCTGAAGCTGTGCTCGATTAACGACTGCTACGACTCAGAGCAATCAAAATAAGAATCAAATGTGTTGCGAGCTAGCAGCATAGTAACCTGGCGTTACAGCTACCTACGCGGCAGCGTCCACATGCACACATCCACTCATGCGAAACATGGTATGACAAACAGCTCCCAACTTGCAGGACTAGCAGGAGCACGTTGGACAAGAGCCGGCAGATACTGGATCTGGGAATTCTTTGTGTCCACAGCGCCTGTGTCCACAGCGCCATTACACCGGAGAATGTAACGACACACCACAATCTCACGGGTCATAGGCGACAGGCAGCTTTGCATTTATCTCCATATTTTGAAAATGCAAATTTGTCGAGTCTCTCTCTAGCAGACGTTGGTCAGCATCTTCCCTGGTTGCTGCAGCTTTGCAATGAGGAAACTGCAAGACAGACGTAGTCGCTAACATGATCACCAAACGTTGAGTAACTGTCTCGGGCAACTTCAATGTTTGCCTTGATGATAAAGTTTAGATGCTACTAGGGAGTGACAATAAGACTTTCCACTTGTGGAATCTTCCGCTGGCCCAAAAGATGCAAACACCCAGACGCCTCTTCCCAAAATCCAGGAACACGCTACCCAATGCTGAATGCAACCTTAACCCGTATGTTTCATTATTCATGGCCACCGCCGACTCATCCTTGGACACTTTGCGGCGTCCTGCTAAAGCTGAATGGCCTCCAAGATCGTTGTCGCGGCGTAGGCTTCGTGGCTCCCGCCATCGTAGCCAAGAAGGCAGGAGACAAATCAGCCCCCGACATGGTGAACTCCGCGCTCTTGGACTTCTTCTTCCTGTCCTGCCTCTTCGCCTTGGCCTCCTTCTCCAACTTGAGAATCTCCTTCTGCTTGCTGCCGTCTTGTCTGAGACAGGCATCGACGACCGACCTCATCGGCATGACCTCTGCTCCGGCCATCTCCCTGGTCGGCCATGGGAAGGTAGCGGCCATCTCCTGGAGACTGATGGGATCCATCTTTTCAAGAATGTCACGGAGCTGGTACTCGAGGTTCGTCTCCTGCTCGAAAGCCCAGTCTGGCCGCTGCTGGATGCGAACGGCATCGCGGCGCATGGTACCGACGAGCCACTCCATTGCGACGTGCTGTGGGATGAGGCGGGCGTTCTCCATCAGCCAGGCCATCATGTTCGGGTCACCGGACTGCTTGACAATGGGCAAGCTGCGGCCGCCGTGCTCGCGCTGCTGAAGCTTCTGGAGGAAGTCGTCGTACATGCCGAGAGACCCGACTTGCAGGCCGACGAGGTGGCCCCGGTTCAGGGCTTGTGCGACCTCATCCGCCCACGCGATGCCGGCCTTCATGCCCGAGTTGGCGCCCCGGCCGGGCCAGAAGTGGACCGTCATCGCAGCGTCACCTGCCAGAGCAACAAGCCCATGGGGACGGTGCAGCGCTGAAGAGTCGCATTGGGGCAGCTGCTCGACTGCCTTGTTGATTCTGCGGACGACAATCGGGATGCGGACGATGTTGGTGACTTCGCATTCCTTGAAGCCATAGAGCTCAAGACCGTCGAGGATGGCCTTCCAGAGGGGGCTGTTGGGGTCGCGGGACGGGGCGAAGACTTGATTCTCGTGGAACCCCTCGGGCAGACGGCCGCCCACCTCTAGACAGCTAGGCTGACCAAAGGTGCATGGGTGACCGTCAACAGAGACCATCTGGTCCCACTCAGCTTCAGTAAGCTGCATGTTGAGGTACCCTGTGCCGTCAAAGTCGCTTGCGTTGAGCAGATAACGCGTCTGACCCATGGTCAGGAAGACGTTGATGGGTTGAGAGCGGGGGAGACCTCGGGGTCTGTCGAAGGCCACGCCGAGGGCGTAGCTCTTGCCGACGACCGACTCCTGTCCCTCAAAGTAGGATCCGCGAAGCCAGGATCCGGCGCCATCCGCACCAAGCATGATGTGGAAGTCGCCATACTGTGCTAGGTTTTCCCTGCGGACCTGGCTTGCGTGCAGGAAGATGAGGTCGCGGAACTGGCTGTCTTGAGCACGACGAAGGAGACCGTCTTCGAGCTTGCGGATTTGGAGGTTGCTCGATCCTGGCCAGACTCTCTCGGGACAGCCGCCAAAGACGGCCATTCTAGTCCTCTCACTCATGAGATCGGTGACGGAGTCCTGGAGGGTCACGACTTGATCGCGGCGGCGTGCGCCCGGTGGGTAGTTGACGAACGAGCTGCCGGGCTGCTGGACCCATCGACCCTCGTAGACGTGGACTTCGACCTTGGTGCCTGCTTTCTCTGCCAATGCGATCGCTGATGCAAGACCGGTGGGACCACCGCCAACGATCATGACCTTGAGAGGGGCGGCTGGATAAGGGTATTCAACGGAATCCTCGGGGAGTTGAGGGAGGTTGCGAGCGACGGAGGGGTCGAAGAAGAAGTCGCGTACAGGCTTGGTCTTGGAAGAAATTAACGCTTGGCTCTTGATGAGCATGAAGCGCATCCATTGCAGGAGCGGGCTCGCGTTGAAGCTGGCATGGCGGTTGCTGAAAACGCGCTGTTGTACCGCAGCAGCCAGGGACGCAACATCTCTGTGCTTTGGGTTCGAGGCGATGCATCGGAGTTCGGTGTTGATGGCGACATCGTCGCCGCGGTAGAAGAAGAGGAAGGCCTGGGCTCGCTCGAAGCTGGACTGGCCTGCGGCCTCCCATGCAGCCTCCCATGCGCGGGGGAAGTGGATGTTATCGAGGTCTGTGGTGGGGAAGGGGAAAGATGTTCTTCTGGAAAGATCGGGGCTGGGGAAAGAGGGGGGAGATCCGGAAGAGCTGGACATGCTTCGGATGGAAGTTCTGGAAGGCATGTTGTGTATACGTGAAGAGACGTAAGAGATAACTGTGGTTGTATGGAAGAATGAAGAGTGATACAACTAAAAATCAGAATGAAGAATGATTGTTGAAGATTTGTGATTAGATCGAAGAAGATGCAAAAGCAATGAACCCCGCGAAGAGACAAAGGAGAAATAGGAAATGAGATAGGAAAAGTAAACTGGAATGAGAAGTGTGTGATGTTCTGTGACAAGAGAAAGTGCAATTTGACGAGAGCGTCCGTCTTGTTTTATACATCAGAATGAGGACTTGAGAAACAATCGCGAGAATAGCCTCAAATCGTCACCTGTGAGTCTGTACTCCCGCCACAGGTTGACATGAAGGCAGTGCTGGCGAACAGGCACTGCCCACGGTAGCACACAACCCCATCCTTCCAGTCTCACCGCATCAGCCCTACAGACGGGAACAGCAAGTCGTGTTATCTCAAACCGCGTGGGAGAGCAGTGGGGTTCGTGCCTGGTCAGCTGCATTGCGTCTTTTGGGTTCTGCTGCATGAATGGGGTTTTGCCAGTGGAGCTTTGATTCACCTCCGCCGCCTGCGGCGTCCTTTTTTTCTTTTCTTCCGCGCCTGATTCCCCGTACTCTGGAAGGATCGCGTGCGCGGGAAGACAGGGTTGCACGGAGGGATTCGGTCGCTTGGGAGCTGACCGTCGCAACGCCGCGTTTCTGCGTCAATAGTTGGCAAAAGCGGGCGAGCGCGGAAGAAGCTCGCCGACATCGCGAAAGTGGGACTCGCGGGGGCGGCTGTGTTGGCCGAACCAGATGTCGGGTCGACCCGAAATAGATGGTCATGAAGTCGCCCGAATGGGACGAACCGCTGCAGTCAGGTTGAGTTTGCAGGGGAGAGAAAGACTTCCCGTCTGAAGGAAGTCATGGCTGGACACACCTCGGCTAGATCAAGCCGTCGAGGACGCTTCTTCACCGGTCGCTGTTGGCTACCTTACTGATTGGAGATGGCCGTAAGCCCTCATCGGCAGGATCACTTGGCCTTGGGCTGCAGCGTGGGGTAGCATTCTATCTCACCCAGGACAAAGACACGTCATGTAAATTTAGTCGGGCGCAGTTGACTGGTCGTACTTACTGCCTAGACAGGCATCTGTGGCGCTGACCCTTGTGCGTGCATGCGGATATTGACTGCAGACTGGCGGACGGTGTTTCTCGCAGTCAAAATCTAGGATAACGTCTACTGTGTTTTGCTTTCTCGGGCAGTGCTGTCGATTCACACGGGAGCCTACGAGTGGCTGAGATAGGCAGCATCGCTCGAGGAAGTGTTCCCAAGACATTGAACAGAGATTGTTGCCGCAAGTGGAATTGATGAATCTTACTTGTTCGTGAGACGCTGCTGTGGGGGCTTCCACGATGGTGTTGCTGTTGCAGTTGTCAGCTCCTGCGGGAAGATCGGCAGGAACACAATTCGATGCAGTCCAATCATGTCAACGCTCTTGCTGACGTTCTTGTCGACCAATGACCATCTTCTGAGACATTTGCACAGCAAACCGGTTCATCGCCCCAGAAATTTCCACAACCCCCTCAAGTCCCCTCATGCTTTATTTCCCATATAAGGGGAATGAAGCGGACTTAGGCAGCCGGTCATCAACAGCCAGCCCCTCACCCCCATATCAGCTTCGTACCACGGTACCACCACCACATGCATGCATCGCATCGGGTTGCGCAAAGCATTTCCGGTGCATATGCTGGCGGTGTCGGACTTTTGGTATTTATCTAACTGATCACGTCATGTTAGGCTATCTTCAAACGCGCTCAGCGCGGATTTATCTTGGGAGCGGAAAGGATGGGTATCTTGGATGGTATGATATACAGAGTAGTGCCTGAGACGATGAGAAAGAGGATTTACACGATTGCAAACTCGGTCGTTCGATAGAGCGGTTAGCACCGAAGGGCCGTTCGCTAAAAGAATCATGAATCATATTCCTTCGACTTCGATCACTGCAAGCAAGAGGGCGCATCCTGGCGCGCTTGTTCCTGACGTGCTGCGCGATATCTGCCACCAGACGGATTACCAGCGAGCCTTCAGCAATGAGACCAGCTACAACGCCATTCCTTTCTTTAACGTGGTTCCTTCATAGCTTGCTCTTATGTGTTGAGAGTGGCACTCCAGACCCAGAGCTCCTTGCCAGGACAAGGGCACGCATCCTGATCGCAGATACGGCGTCTGGTAGTCAGTCGCCGTAAGACTACGGCCGAAGCCCATGATCCCATACCAGACTCCCCCTCCATTCTGAAGAGATTTAATTCATTGACCACATTACTGATAGTACTCGATGTCTAATCAGCGTGAGAACTCAGGTCTGATTGAATTTGAGCCGCTTTTCCCACTTATATGTGCGCTGTAGAGCTTCAGACGTGACTATTTACAGCGAAATCAATTACAGTCACGGTCAAATATCAGCTTTAAGACTTCAAAACGAGACTTCTATACTGAAGCAGATCCCCTATTCTCCTGCGATTACCTCCGTAAGGTTATCAGCAAAACCTTGTCGGTTGAGAAAATGGTTTGCATCGTTACATCGTTACCGTAGCACTGCCAGCATATTAGACGCACTAATAAATATCTAGAAAAGAATGAAGGTGAATTGACTGGACTTTTTCTGCATGCTGCACCTCAGTCATCTGCATGCTAGCACTCTAGAGCTTGAGAGATCAGACGGAACCTCCGTGCACGGTCCGGATTGTGGATCCGAGTCCCGGATCCGAGTCGCTGGGTAGTGCCGGCCGCGGTCACGAGGATGAAAAGGTGAATTCGAAGAACAAAACAACAACAAGGTTAGTGGCATAATAGAGAATACAAGATGTAGATTTGATCATAGGGCTATAGCCTCACACACAGAAGTGTCAATCCCAAAGCCTCAGTAACCCCACAGACGACCAGTAACCTATACATATGTGGACGGGAAGTGTAAGTGTGTCGAGGTAGACCAACATGGGTATCATCGAATACAGTACCTGCCTCACCCGCGCATCATTTCACGCGACCAAAGTTTATCAATGATTGAACATAAAGAAATGTCATTGCCTATGACCATCGGGATATGATCCCCGGTATCTGTCTTAAAGAAAAAGGAAACCCTGAACTCCGTCCAGCCCTTTCGTTGAGGGCGTCATGCTATGACGAATGTGCCAACCTCCCATCCCCAACGCCAATGCCGTGAAATGCCAATAATCCACCATTTATCCAACAGAACCTCCAGTTAAACCCCATCTCTAACAAACATCCAAAGTAGGGCACGCCGAGTCCACAATCCTCAGCGCGTGATTCGGCTTCACCATGCGCTGGAAGGTACTCGCGCCCCTCTTCTCGCTCCTCTTCACCTTCGCCGTCTGCGCGCTGCTACCACCCTGCAACTGCTCCCTCTCCTTCTCCACAACAGCGTCGACGAACGCAAGCTTCTCGCGCGCGTCCGCGGCGGCAATCTTCGCAGCCTCCTGGATCGCGCGCTCGCTGAGCGTAAAGGGCGAGTGGAAGAGGTAATCGCCCGGCGTGTCGCAGGCAGAGTACCCGCCGTCGACCTCGGGCGTCTCGCTCGTCTTGGCCCAAATACACGGCGTCCACGTCTCGGCGAAGTACACGCCCCGATCCTGCTCGGTCCTGTTCCCGCGGCCGACCGAGTCCGTCAGCCCGTGCTGTCTCATCTGGCGCTCGACGATAGCCTCCCTCACGAATTCGGCATGGTTCACCTGCGCGGCCACGCGACGGGGGAAGGGCACGCGCAGCGCGTCGCCCTCGGCGGCGGGCTCCATGCCCTTCACGCCGCGGCGGAGCTTGGGCGAGCGGCGCTGGCTGGCGGGGATGTACCCGAACTGCCCGCGCTCCTCGCCCTCCTTGGGCTGCGGGTCGGCGGTGCGCATCCACTCGCCCAGGCGGCCCCGGACCTCGGAGTTCCAGCGGGACGTGAGGTGCGCGGCGTTGGTCATCTGCTCGGCCTTGGTGTGCGGGCCCGGCGGGCTCTGTCTCTGCGCGTGCCAGCCGGGGGTGAGCGAGACGTCGAAGATCTCGGGGATGACGACCCTGAAGTTCTCCACCTCGCGCTCGTCGACCTCGCCGCCGTCGGCGTCCATCCTGTTCAGCTTGTCGATGAGCTCGGCGCCCTGGTAGGCCCAGAAGTCGGAGAAGGCGACGGAGTTGGTATCGAGGGAGGCCTGGTAGACGCGCTCGACCTGCGCGAAGAGGGCGCGCACGGCGAGGTCGACGATGCCCTGGCCGAGGTCGCGCGGGAGGGCGGCGAGCGTCCAGACGTCCCAGGTGCCGAAGCTGAAGACCCAGATGGTCTCTTTGGGGAGGTGGCGCTCCTGGGGCTGGGCGAGGAACTGGTCGACCTGGGCGGCGAGGTCGGCGATGGCGCCGGCGAGGGGGAACTGCTCGAGGATGAAGTCGTAGTCGTAGCCGGGGGCTTTTTCTTGCTCGAGCTCGCGGATGACCTTTTGGAGGGTCTCGTTGTAGTGCTCGTGTGCGGTGAGAGCCTGGGCGGGGAGGCTCATCTTGGGGACGAATGAGTGGTGCGCGGAGCAGCCGAGCTGGACATGTAAGTCACACGAGAAATACCACAGGGGAAGATAGACTTACCTCCTCGCAGAACATCTCTGTCCATCCCTTGCCCTTGCCGCTGACGGGCGTCGCAATATCGGGAGATCCAAAGGCGACAACTCTCACACCACCAGCCAGGTTTGCATCCTCGGAACTGCCGCTGAAGGGCGACCACGACCATTTTGGTGCGTTGATCATGAGGTCTGAAGATGAGGAAGTGAAGAATCTGCCCAAGACAAGGAGGGCGAAAAGGGCGAGGATGACTTGAATGACGAAGCGCGGTCCGCCGCGGAGCACGCGTGTTGAGATGAAGCCGAGCAGCGTCTTGAGGCTTAGGTTACAGTCGAACGGGTTTCCGCCGCCGAGACCGGACGGGGAGGAGGACCGCCTCTCGTGGCGGGGGAGTTCTTTTGACATGATTATTCGCGGTGTCGATATGTCGGTTTGGTGTTGGTGATGTCGCTCTTAATATTGCAATTTTCGTCGGGTTTGATGTGGTGATGAGTATCGACAGCCCAAAGAAGGCGTTGTCCGGCGATGTTCTTTCTTCGATTGTTCCTTCCCTTCCTTTTTTTTTCCCCCTGATAAATCAATCTGCTTTGATGCCTTCGCTGAGTCGTTGATGCTTAGTCGTTGATGTTTCTCTCTATCCCTTCTCTACCGCGCGGTAACACCTGAGCTGCCCAAATGGGAAGCCTGTCGTGTGCTGACGTTACAACGTTTATGGTGGTACCGTGCCAAGCCGGCAGTCAAGAGACAACAAAAGTCAATTGCTGCCAAGAAACACCGTGCCGGGCGGGAGGCGGGCTGGCGACTTTTTTGTTTGGTCTGGGGTACTTTCTAGAACCGGATGAAAAAAACACAGACAAGAGAACAAACAAGGAACAAAAGGAAGAGAGGAAGATGCCAGAATGAGAAAGAAGTGATCGTCACTATGGGCGGGTATGCAGGAATAAGGGTTTTTGTTCAGAAGGATTGGCAGCAACGGAACATGGCAGAGGGAGTGACGAAGACGGGGAAGATGGTGACTTCAAAAAGGGCCCTCAGACCCTCTTCACTCGGCGCGCATCAGATCAGGGGAGGGGAGGGAGGAGGGGCTTAATGGTGTGTGGTTCCCTTCTCCAGTCTTTTTCTTTCCCATTACTTCCCCGTCCCTCTTACGAAGCGGCATGTGGCCCAGCAGCGTTTTTGTCCTCGGCGCAGTAGCTACGGTACACGTACGTACAACCGTCTCATCGGCAGGCTACGGACAAGAATCATACAAGAAAGGCCATTAGCGCTCGTTGCTATTTGGAGGCGAAGCCGCAAGGAGACATTCACCGTCATCCCGGCCGCTTACACACAGTGATTGGACGGGCAGAGGGGCGGGAGAGGCTTTCCCAGGCGTCTGATGGCTTGTGCCTCTTAACGTCGACCGTCGACAATCCCTAAACCTGGGATGAACCGGGGAGCGGGCTCCAGTTGCTGCGGTGGTGCGTCGTTGCTGGACATCCTTGCTTTGATGTGCAGTCGTCGTAAGCTCAGTGGGGACCG
>JABGLZ010000501.1:145224-219588 GCA_014705045.1 Colletotrichum theobromicola | reverse complement strand
CCCCCCCCCCCCCCCCCCCCCCCCCCCCCCCCCCCCCGGGCGGGAGAACCGTATGCAACGGCGGATTGAGGAGGATAATCAGGGGGTTTTGCAGACGACGGGAAGACACGACGTGATGTACATCCTTTAGAGAGGCTGGCGGGTTTAGCAGCAGAAACACGACATTGAGTGGTTCAGGTTCCAGCGCGTTTCTGTTATTGCTGTATGGATATGGATGTACATGCTCTTCTGTGTGCGTGTGCTGTGTTTCGATTCCGTTGTATCCGTGTTACCATTTCCTGGGCGTTCCGCCGGCCCTGAAGAGGCGCTTGTCTTGGACAGTAGCACGTACGAATACCCTTTTTTATTCCTTCCAAAGAACTCGACGGGCTGGAGTCTAGTCTGCTTCCGAGCTTGAATGGCTGCCGATTGCCGGGAATGAAGAGCACGTATTATTGCCGTTTGAACAACGCGCAACCCTCAGAATCCTCAGTCTGCATCAACAAGAGGACGGGAGAGAAGCAGAGAGGCTCACCATTCTTCGTGCTGCAAAATACGCATCGACGGGTCATGACTTGCCAAGGTCCACATCCCGAAGGTTCCCCACGTCCGCTGCGCGGCGACTCCATTTCCCGCCCAAAGGGATGGATTCGTCACTGCCACTGCCACCGCCCATCACTCCGGTGTACGGTAACACGTCACGCGAGTACCTCCGCTGTTGAGTCAAGACCCCTTCTGCAGATAATAATAAGAAGAGAAGGGAAAAAAAAAGGAGAATGTCAGCGAGAGATACTGCCCGACCGATGCACCTCCAGGGTTCTTCGCCAAACCCAAAATCGCAGTTTAAAATTGAGCCTCGGCCTGTGGCGCTCGTGTGCTTCCCCGAAAGCAACATGGCAATATGGGCTACTTCTCTTTTCCAATCTTGAGCTCTTGGAGTCTTGACAAGCTTGGCGGAATCCTTTGGAATGTTATGTATGCAGTAATGGATCAGCGGCCAACCGTCTCATCCCGAGCTAACCGGATAGCCGCCGCCGAGACCTGCTTCCACCATCTCCAGGGTCAAATTCCCTAAAAAACCCAGCCTGCCCTTTTGTGCGGCTGGATCGCAAAAAATGGCTTGACGCCTTACAGGCCGTGTGCCGTTCTCATTCCCCATGAATCCCCTCCCACAAAAACGGGAGACACCAATCAAGCCAACCAGGCCAACATAGGTAGAACAGAACGACCAGTCCCAACTCACCGTCACCGTACATGCCACCACTCTACCGCAGCATGCTGGTCCCCCTACCAAACAAGTGTTGCGCCATCGCGCCCTGTGCCTGTGCCGTTTGCCGGGGCTAAAGCCATGGGGCGAACCCGAGCCGAGCAACCACAGAACCACAAACGCCTCTTCTTCTTCCCTCCAGATCCCAGAGCAACAAGAACATCGTCCAGCACCCAACCAACCCCCCTGGACCCCTGCTCCTCCAAGACTCTCAGCACACGTCATTCTGGGCTCCCCTCTCACTCTACGGGTACCCAAGCACGAAAAATTGTCCGCGCCGCGCCGCCAACCAGAAAACTCACTCACGCAGAAGCCGGGGGAGTCGGGAAACATCAGCAAATTCGCTAACGCACCTCAGAAGCCCAAGACATTTGGCGACCCAGACGGAATTTCTCGTCTGATGCAACAGGGGACATGTTCACGTTCCACAGCGGTTCCTCTCTGAAACAAACGTTGAGCGAGACAGATTGGAGCCAGCCCAGTGCTTCAAGTACCAGGCCTTTTCCACGTCAGCTTCCCATCCTCAATCTCTTCTCTTCGCTGGCTGTCGCTCTTCCGTCTCTTTTGCTCGCCTTGCCTCCCTCCGAGGTCTTCTTCCCAATCGGTCGCTCCGTCCGGAGGAAGGATCTTGGGGCCATTGAGAACGCCGCCCGCTCGGTCATGCGCCGCTGCCGTGGTCCGCCCACTTCCCGGCTCAATTTAGTGGCTTCACTGCTTGTTGCGTGTATCCTCTGGCCGCGTCCTCCGCTGATCCAAGAGGGTTTCCCCCTTCACTGTATCTCCGTGACATGGTCACGGCGGGCGTCGAGGACGAGGATGAGGCTCAGCTTAATGTTTCTTGTTTTAGTCCGTGATGCGTGCGCAAACATAGACAAATCGAAGCTATGTACATCACCGGCCGGCCCTTCCCACAAAAAAAAGGAGCTCAGCCCGCGCCGTCCACGTCGCCCTCAATCTAAAGGAGAAACCCTAAAGAAGAATCCTCCTGCCCATCTTCCCCCTGATCCCCGCGATCTTTCGAATTCCCGTTCCCGCTGCAACATGCCAAACTCCACAACCCATGGACCTTTGCCTCAATTCTCCGCTGCTGTAGGCCCTTTTTTCATATCCATATCGCCTTGTTTCTTCGCGCTGTTGCAACCCGTACTTCCATTTTTAGAACAAAGAGACTGGAGCAAAACAAAAGGCCTAGAACGCCCCCTCGAGATACATCCCGGAGACGGCGAGCCCAAGGGCCGTGGTGAAGGGGTACTTCTGCGGGAACCCGGGCCCGCCGAACTCGGGATCCAGGCCGTCCGTCCCCGGATACAGCAGCGACGCCCAACCGGCCACCCAGTAGATGGACCCGAGGAACCCCGCGACGCGGAGCGACTCCTTGGCCATCTCGGGCGACGTGTTGCTCCGCCAGGTGAAGAAGAGCGTGCCGATCCCGAGGAGGAGGGAGAGCGTCATCGTCTGGGCGTTGTGGAATCTGTGTTTTAAGAACGGCACTTTTAGTAGGCCGTCGCTGAGGAGCAAGTAACAAGGCGAGACGGGCACGACTTACTTGGCGTGCGGCGGCCATCGCGGGTTGTGGATGTGCGTCTCGTTCCAATCGGCGAGGTACGCGCCGCAGAGCAGCAGGATGCCGTCGAGGGTAAGCAGGACGCGGCCGAACATCTTGCGGGTTAAAGTATTGGATGTGTGTGTATGTAAGTGTGTTTCTCACGTAAGTTGAGTCGCCCTTCACTGCTGCAGCCTTGAACTGCCAAGCACCAATTGAGTTGCGGAAAGTCTGCCCAACCTCAGCAACGGTGTCTGGATGGCAGAGGGGGCTGCATGCTCTCTTTAAACTGCCCCCCGCCAACGTCATCTATATTCACCGTCCCATCTTTGACAGAGCAGAAACATGTCTTGCAGGAGATGCCGCCAAAACAGACACTTTTCCCCCATCCCTTCGCGCGCAGAGTAGAGTTCGCGCTCCGACGAGGGCCCGCCTGAGTCGCTCTCCCATGGCGCGGGTGGCCTGCAGCGCGTTCGTTGGCCCCTCAATGCCGGACTTTGGGGATCTCCGGTAGTTCCGGGCCCGGCCCCGATGAGGACCGGGGCGACTTCGGATGGCGATGGATGTTTACAAATACGCTGTTGGCGAATACGGCAACCGCGCGGGAGGTGATTTTGCTTGGAATAGTGAATTCGCTCGATCGCCGAGATATTCGGTTCGGATTACGCGAAGTTTTGAAGAGAAATGACCAACCTCGTGCTCTGCGGTTGGCCTGTCGTACAGATCCTTCGGTGTTTTTCTTAATGTCGAAGTCGCGAGGGAATGCAATTCGACGGGCCAAAGTCCGAGGCTAGTTGCTGAATCTCAGAAAATGCTACGCTGAAGTCCACGTCTGGCACTGAATTGGTCATCTTGGCCGGGCCGCTCCGTCTATCCGGATTACTCCTTCCTCAGATCTCGCAGAAAATTACTCGAGAATCCTCATACCGTTGGAAACTGTTTGATTGGGTTTGTCATCATAGTTGATGAGTGTCCCACATAGTCAACTTCTGTCGGCCGGTCGGCCTCGGCTCCGGTGCGAAACAGATCTCGGCGATCAAAACGGCGCCGCAATGGGTTCCGCTCCGGCTTAGGGATCGGATCTCGCAAGAGCAAACTACGGAGATAGACACTATATCCATACCTGCGCTGGCGGTCCAGCATGAAAAGTTGAGCAGAGTTGCGTATGTGCCAGCAACGGCATCCGACGCCTCGCAGCGTTTCACCGTTGCGATCAGACTAGTTTGGGGCCTCGAGCTTTGCTGAACTTCCTGACCAAAATCATCCTCAAAGTCCCCGGGCTTCATGAACCCCTAAGGGGCACCACCAAACAACATTTAATAGTCATTTCATCAACCGGTGGAATGCAGTGAGTATATACTGCTGTCAAAACTGTCCAGCTAGCGTGATAGCTAAATACAATCGGTTCCTGGAGAGAAAGAGATCAGTCCCTGCTCTGCAGGACGCACTCTCGGACATTGGTTGGGGAAGTGGTCGTGCGGCCGCAAGGTCATGACGCCATCAAAACACCAAACATCGGCAGCCGGGAAGCTCATCCCTACAACAAGGCTCAAGCTCCCAAGACCTAATTGTCGAGCTTCTTTTGACCTCTCATTCCTCACAGCCCCTGTTCTCTCGCTAAAATTGATTATTGTTCACCTCACCTGACCACCAGCCACTCAAGAGACATCACAATGGCCACAAGAAAGGTTCTCATCCTCGGCGCGACCGGGAAACAAGGCTCCGCCGTCATCGACGGCCTCCTCAACCTCCCGCGCGCCAGCCCGTCCCTCGAACTCCTCGCCCTCACCCGTAACCCCGCCTCCACCAAGCTCAAATCTCTCTCCGAGGCCGCCAAGCCCAAGGGCATCTCCCTCGTCCCGGTCGAGGGCGACCTCAAGTCGCCCATCCCCGTCTTCCGCGCCCACCCGCGCATCGACACTTCCTTCATCGTCACCACCCCGGGCAACGAACACGTCGTCGGCAAGGCCTGGGTCGACGCCTCCATCGACGCCGGCGCGACGCAGATCGTCCTGACCTCCGTCGACCGCGGCGGCGAGGACAGGTCCTGGGCGAACCCCACCGACGTCCCGCACTTCTACCAGAAGCACGAGATCGAGGTGCACCTGCGCGACCGCGCCGACGAGCTCGAGAAGAGCGGGCGCAGGCTGCGCTGGACCATCCTCCGCCCCACCGCGTTCCTGGACAACACGAACCCGGGCATGTTCGGCAAGGTGTTCGCGTCGATGTGGTCGACCCTCCCGGCCGACCGGACCTTGCAGTTTGTCTCTGTGAGGGATATCGGCCTGTTTGCGGCGCGTGCGATCGCGGAGCCGGAGAGATGGGACCGCCGGGCGCTGTCGTTGGCCGGCGAGGACATCACCTACGCCAAGGCGCGGGAGGTGTTCAAGAGGGTTGTGGGCAGCGAGATGCCGCAGACGTACGCCTTCTTCGGGCAGGGCATGATGTGGGCGATCAACGATGTCGGAAGGATGTTTGAGTTCTTCAAGAGAGAAGGCTATGGGGCAGATATCCAGATGTTGAGAAAGGAGGAGCCGAGACTGCAGGACTTTGAGACTTGGTTGAAGGAGAGCAGCGGATGGAAGAACGAGAAGAGCGGTGTGTAAGCTGATGAGAACATAGTGCTCCGTGAGCTGGCTTGGCGTTGCTGCGCAATTTTGGAATGAATCTTACTCCAGATTGAATATTTGTCGGCACCTCGAGGGTGGTTCTTGTGGTGCCTGAGCTTGCTTGGGTATGAAACCTGTGAAGCCTGCGATGCCTCACGGTCTGCCTTCTTTCGACTGTGAAATTGCCATTGCACAGCCTCGTTGCACCGATCTCCCCCATCGCTGCTGCGGACGTATCCAGCAAATAGCTCCCTGTCAGAGATGTAGGGCAGAATGGGCGGAGTCATGGATCACGATAAGTCGACCACTCCTGACCGGCGCCGACTACTCTGATGTCATTCCCTGTTGACTGCGCCGCATCAGCACATAATATTAAGCGACCTCGCTGCAAAGGCTCCCGCGGGTCGAAATCCTTTAACCGTCATTGGGAGGGACTTTTGTCACTAGTCACCGACTGTTCTCTGGTTGTCAAACGGCTTTACTGGCACCACGATGTTGCCAAGACAGTTTCCAGGAGCTTATTTAGGCGATTCGCGGTAAAGTACCAACCCAAGAAAGATTATTATGACGCCCAGCGACAGGGAGTCTTTACGCCCGACTTGTGTTTGTCACTCAGCGCTAAAGCATTTGATCTGCAGTCCGGGGTAAGGCGAGCAAGCTTAATTGCTTCCCCAATGCGGGTGGCACCGCCCTCTTGGTTCCCATGATGGTGCCAACGGTTCTTAAATGGAACCTCCCCTCTCCGATCTTTAGAGAATTAGGTCCTCGTCACATATTGCCGAGATACACTTGCACCCAATTTGACTCGTTCAATCCGCCACAATGCCTACGGCTACTTCAACCTCCCAATACGCCATCACCAACGTTGGCCCGCTGACAACCGTCTTCACAACACCGACCTCCTGCGCAACCGCATCACCAGACCTGTATCTCGCAATCAGCGAGGCGGGGGGGAAAGACCGTGTCGCCGCTTACTACAAACAAGAATGTGGCGTCTCACAGCTCGGCGAGTGCTTCCCCTCCGGCAAGGAGCTCGACGACGCATACTCCGCAGCAACCACCAAGGCCGACATTGACCGCGCGACAATCGCATATTTCTCTCCTGCCAGCCAATGCCCAGAGTCATACACGACCGCAGGCTCAGCCCACAGGGGCAGCGACGGCAACGTCACGTCGTCCGGCGTCTTCGTGCCACCGGTTGTCACGAGTGGTGGCTTCCGCAGCGGCGGGCGGATCAACATCAACCCGCCGCTGAACGTGTTGATGGAGATCCTTGACGAGGACGAGACGGCTGTTGTCTGTTGTCCCGAGTAAGTCCCCCAAAGATCACTCGCCCCATCTGTGTTATTAAATGCCGGATTAGAAACTACACCGTCGGCATCAATGGCGGCTGCTTTTCCGCGGTCCCGGAGTCCGTGTACGGTGAAAAGACAGCCTGCGGGAGACTTATCCCGAACGACGTCTACACCGAGGTCACGGCCACCATCACCTACAACAATACCGTCGTGACGGGTCGAGTGATGTCCTACACCGCCTCGGGACCGATTGATTACAGCACTCGCATCCAGACGTACACAGCCACTGCGATCGCCAAAGACATGTACCCAGTCGCTTACAAGCCGGCCGTCACGTTAGTGAACAAGGGCGAGGCCGGGGAGACCGGCAGTGCCAGCGGTAGTGGGAGCGGTGCTGGAGCACCGTCAGGTACGGCGCCGAGTTCAGCTCGCAGCATGAGTATGACTACCTCTGGAGGCGGCGTTGGCATCTTGGCTACGGCGTGGGCCTTCGCGGCGCTCGTTGGTGTTGCGCTTGCTACGCCCTTTTAAGACCAGGGGGATGCTATGAGGGTATGGGGATTAACGTAGATGACTAGATACCCAATTGTGTTTATTTACTATTGTCATGGACAGAATAAAAAGATGTTTTGGACCACCTTTCTATTAGACCACTGGTCATAATGATGGTACTTTGTTGGGAATCCATATCTCCACTACCCCAGTATGAAGGATTCGGCTGTCGGTGGCTAGGCAGCAATCCTGCAACACATCCAATTCAAGTCGACAGCAGGAGCAGGCTCGAAAATGCTAAGGGTGGTCAGCGACGTGCTTCCGCCTACCACCGTATACTTATCTCGTCACCTTGCCGTACATAAATGAGACCCATTGGACTCTACACTTACCGTCATGAGAGTGCTCGACTTGTTTCTACGTCTCATGATAATTGTCCCGCCATCGTCGCAAGAGAGTCAACTCCAGCCAACCTCCCCAGATAACGGATCGCTTTCCACCAAGCAACAGTCTATCCCAATCGTCATTATGTCTGAAGAAGGAAGTGATACTCAGCCCGCTACTGTTACTCATGACGATGACATCGATCCCGAGTACATCAAAATCTACATGATGACAAAACTCACCGAGGAAGAGGAACAGAAGTACCTGAAGGCCATCGACGGAACGGTAGGCAACGAAGAAGGGTCCTGGGTTCACCCTAAACTGGTCCCGTGGGCGTCTGACACAGATGGCATCACCTACAAAGATTTGCTTCCATACTACAAGAGGATCAAAGCGGAAGAAGGGTCAGAGTCGGAATTCTATGGCTTTTTCGCCGACCGCAAGAGCGTCGAGGAAGGCGGCACCATCCTGGCTGATCGGGCCTGGTACGCGCTATGCACCTCGAAGGAGGCGAGCGAGCAGATATCGAAGTTGGCGAGAGAGAATGGGATAGAGATGACTGCTGAACGTTGGATGTCGATGCCCGGATATACGGAGGGTCTCATGGATGCCATACTTGAGCGCGGTATCGTGTGGGGGAGGGAGACTGGTGCGAAGTGGAAGAGTGACTGGATGAATCTGGATATATCAAACATGGATACGGGTGAGCTTCTTGAGGATGAGTTTGAGATTCTGTTGGATCCGGATTGGGACGCTGCGGCGTTTCTGGGAAGGCTGAAGGAGGAACTAGAGAGGACGAGGAATCGCGAGCACAGCTAGCCCTTCGCACTCTGTATCAGGTGAGTTCTATTCCTCCATGTCACAACTTCACTTGGCCTGGGGTGGAAGACTCCACCTATTGGGCCCGAGGTCAAAGGCATAACCCCGGAAGATAGTCATAATACTAAAGTCAATTAGGTTCGGATGATAATCCGCCTACACTCATTCAAACCCCACACTGCCAACGTCGAATAGCAATAGTGGGGCGCGCCCAAACTCGCATGTAAGGTAGGCATGACGAGAACGAGGATAAATAATCATACCTTGACCTTGAATCTTAATCCTGTTTTCACGAGTCTTGCCACGACAAGTATAAGACCACCTAATACCAATAGAGATACACCCCATAATTGAGCACCCAGGAACTTGCCGTCAAGGGCCCGAATGAGGGCGCCCGCAATGGGTGGTCCCATCAAGCAGGCGAAAGATACAATCGTGAAAGCCATCCCCATCCTAGTTCCAGCTTTTCTTGGATCAGGGGAGAGACTAGAAATCATAGCAGGAAACATGCTTTGCAAGGAGGCGGAGGATATACCATACAGAACAGCGAACACGATGAGACTTTCGTGGGTGGCCACGCCTATCCACGCGAACATCATGATGCCGGTTGTAAAGGTGACTGGTATGATGGTGTTGAGCGCCCCGAATCTCTTGTCGGCTAGGTAATTGGGAAGCTTGCGACCCACGACACTACAAAGTCGGTTCGTCAGCACATTGTCCACAGAGATGTCAAAGCACAATCACTCACCCCACACCATTCATTATGAGTAGAATGGTGATGGAATCTCCATATGTCAGTCCAATAACTGAGCAAGAAAATATTCCAACCTGTTCCAAAAGACAATCAGTAACGCAACGGGAAGCAGAACACAACGCGGGTTGAGACTTACATAGTAAAAGGTAAAGTACACAGCCAGGAAGTTGAGGACCATTGCAGCGCAGCACAACAAGTAGGTAGGATCCTTGAGAGCGTCGAAATCCAGGAGAGATCCCGATTTTCTCGGCGGCAGTCGAGATTCCATAAACGCGACGACCAGGGCGGATAAAGCCAGGTTCAAGAACCCCAGGGTTCGAACTGCCCATCCAAACCCAACTCTCGGGAGCAACTGCTGAAATATCATCGGATATACCAGACCTCCGGTCGCTGAGCCGGTCGCAACGACCCCAATCGCCAAGTTGCGATTCGTGGAGAAATATGTCGAGACTAAAGACATGGCGGGAGCGAACTGTAGCCCGCTTCCTATTCCCGTGCAAATCCCCTGTGCTAGCAGCACTTGCCAGTACTGCTTGCAGATGGACGTCATGAAGATTCCGAAGAGGTTGAGGGCAGCGCCGGCTGCCACGGTATGTCGGAAGAAGCCAGCATCCAGGGCGCGACCAGAAAAGGTGCCGACAAAGAAGAGCAGAAACATTTGCAAAGATCCTATCCAGGCGATGTCGGATAGGCGTCGGGAAAGCGAGGAGACGTAGTAGGTCTGGAATACTCCGTAGCAGAGAAAAAACCCCAAGTGTTGAAGGTGACGAGGTGCCCGAGAAGTGCCATTGACCAAGCCTTGAAGCCGCCATCGGGGGCTGGTTTGTCAAGTTCCGTGTCATCAACAGCCATGTATCGTGGTAGGGCAGTTAGAATTTATGTGGAAGAAGCTAATGGTGTGATACTTTATAAGAGACATAGCGCAACCTTTATAAGACTACAAATCAAACGGTTGGACCGGTCATGGGAGGTAGGTCTTGGAGATCATCGCGGTTCTGCGCTGTTTCGAGAACCGCAGTGAATTTTCATGGGTCCCTTACGTACTCGGTTGGCTGCAGCGAATGGGAGAATTCGGCGACATTGTCCCTGTAAACTCTCCGGTCGAAGATAGGGTACATTTGCCGAAGCAATGACAGTAGTCATTCCATGTACAAATCGCACGGTGTCCGGGAAGAGAATTCCTCTTTTAAATCAGCATATTAATAGGTGGCATGATATAAACCGCGGCCCGCGCATGCTTTTGTCTCTTCGGCAAATCGTGCAGCATTCTAGAGGATTTCTATGAAATCATAATGCCGGCAACTTCATCTTCAGTAAGCTCCGATTAACGGAAGCAAGTTTGAGATGACACTGATTGATCATAGAATGCCAAAATGTGACGGAAGAGCGATTCTTTTAGCTTGATAACCACGCTCAATGTACTTACGAGACTAAAGGTACCTTAGATGCAAATGTCAAGCATTCCTTCAGGCTTCTTCCTAGTCGTAGCTAGGCCTGCAATACACGATTATCCACTAGAACTACTCGAAAAAAAAGGCAGTAAGCGAAGTATATTTACAATTTAGATACACAGACCGAAACATCTTTTCTATCGCACATTGCTTCTGGTCTTCCGTACGGTTATCATGCATCATCGGAGTTCGAGAAACATTTTGACGCAGACATGAACATATCACGGACAAGATCACCCGTGATTTCTCCAGAATCTCACGTCCAAATCTTCCGATGCATTGCATGAGGGACAAAAACATAACATATTTCCTCTGCACTACAAACTTCGGCATAACCACAAAAATCTACATAATCCGCAACAGAACGTGGAATAAAGCTTGAGGAGGTCCGCTTGAACTCAGTGAATCATGCCAAGCTCCTCATTCCTAGAAACAAGAGCCCGATATCGATCCTGTGACATGATTCGAAACTGCTTCCCCCATTTGATCATAGCAATAAAAGCGGACGTAGTGAAGAGCCCAATCGCGGCAGCAGACACGAAGCAATTTCGGTAACATAGGGTTGCAATCCAAGGGGTGATTCTTGAAAAAAGAAGAAAGAGAATTAGTTTGCGTCCCGTCAATTGGATGGAAAGCATCAAACAAGGTAACTGACCCGTATCCCATGGCAAATGACATGGTATTTCGAATAATGATGACTGTAGTAATTGCATCGCCGCTCAGCGCCTGGTAGCTATCAGTCAGATAGCTGACGCTGAGAGTAACACCACAGGTCACGGAAAATCCCAGCATCCCCATGGCGAACATCAGACCGATCCAGTGGATTCCCAAAGCCGCGCCCACGCCCCATAGAATGAGTCCGGAAGGGACGGTGAGAAGACAGGTAGAGAACAGCCATAGACGGTGCTCTGCCTCAAGAACTCCATCATTGCGTCTGGCAATGTAAATGATCAACTTGTCGCCTAGCTGACCGGAGTAGAGTGACCTGTAGCAAGGAGCATATCAGCATTTCGGTGCATCTCGGTGGGATCAATGACTTAGCAACCCAATAACAACCCCGACACAGCAGGAAACATAGCTTAGTCCGACCATCGATGAACTGTGACAGATTGTTAGTCCAGTTAAGAAAGACGCCAAGCATAAGCTTTTGATTACCTAAATGAATATGGCGCCGACCCTAAAATGTACGACGATGTGGCATTCAGAACATTGAACCAGATGACGTATGAGCCATAAGAGAACCTGGTCAAAGTTAAATCTGGATGCTTCAAGGTAAAGTAGGGAACAGCTTGTACAGCATACCCAGCATAGCAAACCACCGGAAAGGTGAAGAAATTGAAGGTCAATGCAACTCTTCTCACAATGTGTCGCATATCACCCTGCTTCGAGAAGATCTTCAACCTCGTCAGACGACCTTTCTTAACGTACAATTCCCCCACTTGGGACTCCGACTGATCGTGATGTTTTGTGTCTTTTTGGCTGGCACGAACGTTGGCATCTCTCTCTATCTGGGTCTTGGAGGGCCCAATGTGCTCCTCATCGCGCTGCGAAGCTGAGGGCGCAGTATGGCGAAGGAAATTGGTCTTCTCCATGAAGAAGAAGCAAACAAGCAACGTTATTCCAAGGAAGACAGCAGGCCAGTAGAAGACCCATCTCCAGCCTTGATAGTCAGCAATGAATCCGCAAATGATCGGGGCGAAAAAGTTGCTGCCAGTCAGAAAGAGCGAGTAGATTCCCATGTATGTCCCGCGTTCGTGCATGAAATACTACTTTATTTAGTTCCACTGACTGATATAAGGGATTTGGGCAAAACTCACTACGCCAGTTACGCTTATTTCTGGCAAAGCCTCGATTGGTGCCAGGAAGAATCCGGCAAGGATGCATCTCCCGAGCCACTGCGCCTGTGTACGAACAAAAGGTCTACAACAGCATCCCGTCAGTCCATGAGTCCGTATGCTGGGCACCATTGACTCACCCTACTATCGTGCATGCCTATCATTACAAAATTTGAGTCAAACCTAAGTAGGCAAGAACAGGAAAGATTCGAACACTTACCATAGTGCCTAGTATGGAAAGTAGATATGTGGCACGTTTGCCATACTGCATTGCAAACGGCTGCCAGAATACCAAACCCCATCCGGCGAGGAGAAACATGTAGCCTGTACCCTCATTGAGAGTGTTGACTGAGATGTTGGTGCTGCGTGATAAAGGCACCAACGCTGCGTACAGGTTTGATGACGCAATGCCAATGAAGAGCGTATACCTTCCTGACAGTAAGTATACATCGCGGCTTCTTCGCTTTCGGCACTCACAAACTAGTGCAAATCGTGGAACAGAGCTTGCGCCTCTTATCCCAGTTGAGTGGATCCTCAGGGTCACGAGATGGGACTGGAAAAAGATTCACATCTCCGCTTCTCTGCTCATGATCCCCCCTGCTTTCGGTCTGCTGTACGTCTACCAGCCATATTGTCCCCGGTGTTTCGTGAAGGTGAGCCATTCTTTTAGAAATCGGGGAAGTAGAAAGTTGGGCTCCGCTGGAAAGAGTGAGAGGTTTGGGTGGGCTTTCGGAGAGTACGGTTATTCAGGTACAGCTAGCTTATATCTCACGGGCAATGTCGTTCAAGATCAGCTTTGAAGAAGATGACTGCCAAACTCAGAATTATGTTATCTTTGATGAATGTCTTAACGAATTCATAGATATCAAGATGATAGATAAGAAAACGCTGATCATGATTGTCGAAGGAGGCGAACGAGTCGTCAAAACTCTCCGTATGATCATAAGTGGCCAGCTGCTATCTCTCGCCCCCGGTTTGAAGAGGCTTTAGCGTCTTATCAGTCAGTTATAATGACCTTATCTTGTTTCCTTGTTTACCTGGGGTGTGTATTTCTGGGAGCGCGGTTATCATACTTATGTGAAGCCTGCTGCATGCACAGACTAGGATTCATCTCCATTGACGTAACACTCCTTAGAGCAGAGATAGACTAACTGTCGTGCCAAGAATATGCTGAAGACGATGGTGTTTAATGTTTAGGCGTAGGTATCCTGATACAGATCCTAAAGCTCCCGTGCGAATGAGCAAGGGTGATGTAGCATCAATGGTGACGCTGAAGAAAACGCGAATAATTCAAATCCTTGATTTTGCCCTAAACAATCTCTGATGTTCGGGTAGATACCTAACTACCGTATAGGAGAAGCCCAGTATTATTGTGACGGTTGTGAATGTCACAAACTACCCGCGGATTTACGGAACGTGTGCAGCCACCCTGACCAGCATTCCGGGGTTGATCATGAATGAGGAAGACAACCACGGACTTTGCATAATATAGCAGTCCAGATAAGAATGTTATTGGCAAGGTGCACAAATCTCCGTTTATTTGCGCCTGCGATTCGCGATGTATGACCTCCAGTACCTACTCAAGGTCCGATAAACAGAATCCCAAGGGGTCTAATCCATAATGAGGAGATGAGAAGGACCCTATGCAGGGACTCTAAAAGCTGATAGCCGCGCTACAAGGCTGGAATGGCGGTCCACCCATTGTAGTCGCGGTCTCGGTCATTTCCAGTGTAAGTGGCCGGTCCTGCTTACGCAATTATCCTGATGCTAGAAAAAGACTCCGAGATATGACGACTACGCTTGCAAAGACTCCGCGTAACGGAAGGCTTCAAGTAGGTATTTGCACGACTTCCCACATAATATTCCTCTCCTTCAGCATGCTCGTTGTAAAGCTCTGCATAGAGGCTTACTTCGAAACACTTGAATTAGTTGCACCCAGTTATCCCATTTCGCGACCAGGATTTCCCCCACTTGGGAGGAGAAGATTGCTGCCAAGCGCAAAATGGCTTCGGCTGCCATTCCACATGATTGGCGTATCCCAGAAGCGGTCCTAGCACAACTTTCTCATCCCTTGGACAGCCACGCCAACAATCTCATTGAATCCAATATCGTTCGGCAGTGCGGAATCTTGACTGACCAGGAGCTACGCATAACCGAAGACTTTACCACAGATGTTCTTCTAAAACATCTTTCATCTGGTTTTCTAACTTCCGTCGAAGTCACGACCGCATTCGCGAAGCGGGCCGCCATCGCCCAGCAACTAGTGAGTTACGCCTTAAGACGACGAGATACAACCGCATACGGTGTAATGTTAAAGCTTCAAGCTAACATGGCATTCACGCAAGACCAGTTGTCTGACGGAAATTTTCTTTGACGAGGCTCTTGCAAGGGCAAGACATCTTGATGAGGCGAGAAGTCAGGGGGAAACTACCGGCCCACTCCACGGACTACCGGTGTCTCTCGAAGATTCCTTTCGGGTAGCTGGGCACCAGAGCACCCTGGGTATCGTTTCCTTCCTGGACAAGAGCCCAGCCAACACAAACTCCGCCCTTGTGGATGTACTCCTGAAACTGGGGGCCGTCCTCTACGTCAAAACGAATGTTCCCCAGACACTTGCTGTAAGTGGAGAATCTAGCTCAGCCCTTTAGCATATAGGCTTACTCTCTCTAGACCGTAGACAGTGAGAACCACATATTCGGCAGAACTCTCAATCCTTGGAATACAATGCTTGGTCCGGGAGGCTCAAGTGGTGGCGAAGGCGCACTCGTGGCTTTTAGGGGTTCTCCCTTGGGCATTGGTACCGACGTCGGAGGTAAGCAATACATTGAAGAGACGAGCTACATGGAGACATGCCCTGAGAAAATTTAGGTTCGATCCGAATTCCCTCTCTTTGCTGTGGAGTCTACGGCTTCAAGCCCACCGTTGGCCGCATACCGTACGGAGGTCAAGAAGACTGCAGCAAACCGGGGATGAGTTTCATAATACCGGCCGCAGGACCGCTCGCGAACGATGTGAAGAGCTTGAAAATTTTGACCAGAGCTGTCACTCAAGCTAGCCCTGTCGCGCACGATGCAACGTCCTTGGACGTTGCCTGGCGCAACGTGCCTGATCGTGGCGGGCGAGAGCTAAGGATCGGCTTGGTTCCCGAGGATGCCAGTTTTCCACTGCATGCTCCTGTGAAGAGATCCTTGGCTGAGGCCGTGAAAAGACTGGAGGCTTGTGGGCATGAGATCATCCCTCTTACCCCTGATCAATATCTGGCTAAATGGCACTGAGGTGCACGCTACCTCTGGTGAGACTTTCAGGAATAGGTGTGCAGACCTTCCTACTCACCTATCTTAATTCATGATATTTTGAAGCCCTTTTAGCTTTCTGACGCCTCTTTCTCTACCTCTCCACCCATGTGTCTCAGGTAGAGCCGCTCTCAGCATATAAATGTAGACCCGGTGAAGGCGTCTCACATGAGATTTCGCAAGAGTTTGGTATACTTATTATATTGAATACCTATCTCAATTGTCAAAGTTGCATCTCTTTCGACCACAGCTTAACAGCTGTGAAGAATCAATTCATGGAAATACTCGTGATCAACGTCAATTTTCCGGTCCCAGCAATCACGGAGAATACGTGCAAGATGTCTACGCCTGCTTGATCGTTCATCATACTCTCCGCTGCATACCTGTTCTGCTCTTCTTAGATGCTTTTGAGCCAAGATTCTCAGGATGGCCCTAGTAAGGACTCCAGCATAGGGCTTATGTAGAGAAGTATCTGAGCCCTCGATCATGTTCAAAGCTTGGCTCCAGCTTGGTGCTGCTGCCGCTTGTCTCCACACTAACCAACGGTCACAACACTGAAGGTTCACCTCATACTCTCCAGATTCACTGCTGGCGTCGAGAAATTCAATATCTGACTCTAGAAGAAGTAGGAGAAGCTTGCCGTTTCTCTTGGAGGTTGCAGCCACAGACACTGCACTGTTTCCTGATGCGTCTCGAAGCCAAGGGTTTGCTTGATGTTGCAACATTAGTGCCGCAGTTCCCATGATTGCAGAAGGATTGCTTTCAATGTTGGAAACCAGCAGCAGCAAAGGATTTGCGCCCTTGGAGTTTCGCTTATTCGGATCAGCTCCTCGTTCAAGTAGAACCTTAACACAATTTTCAACAGGCGAACGCTTCGACAGTACTGGTTGCTCCAAAAGCTCATGTAACATGGAGTTGCCGGCCGTGGTGACGCTTTCCGGCACAGGCGAAAGCTTCGCAACCCTACAGAGGGCTTCTGACAGAGTGAATGCCGCATCTGAATGACAGGCTGGCGAATGTTGGAAATATCTCGGAACGAGGGGCGCACCGCAAGGGAGAAGCGTTTCCGGATTCGCTCCCTTTTCTATGAATAATTGCACCTCGTTGGCATGTCGT
Organism: Colletotrichum theobromicola; assembly: GCA_014705045.1. Classification (NCBI taxonomy): domain Eukaryota; kingdom Fungi; phylum Ascomycota; class Sordariomycetes; order Glomerellales; family Glomerellaceae; genus Colletotrichum; species Colletotrichum theobromicola. Next base: position 202,751 of record JABGLZ010000501.1, on the reverse strand, counting down.
CCCCCATGCAGGAACCATGTTTCTCCTGGGAGTCTGCCAATATTGGAGAGGTAGGCCTGTAGGGGTGTTGCTCCATTGGGCAAATTTCGCGCGATGTCGGCCTCGTGGGAAAGGAAATGTTTCAAACACAACGAGAATCGTGAAGTGTGAGCGTGCTGATGGCCGACGAGCAAGTGAAAGGGCGTTGCCCCGCTGTGATTAGGCATATTGAAATCGCAGCCTGCGTGCATCAGTACCTCGATAGAGGGAGCAATCGAATCGGGGTCTGAGTTCGCGCTGGCCGGGAGTAGTGCTATATGAAGAGGCGTGTTCCCGTGGTGATCTTGCAATGATGGCTTTGCACCAGCGTCTAACAGAATCGCCAGATTGGCCCTGTGAGTCACAGCCGCATGTAGGGGACACTGTCCGAGGTGTCCCCTAGCATTCACATCGGCGCCGAATTGGATCAAATGCTGGACAATGAACTCTGATCCTTTACTGCTGGCATTATGAAGCGGTTCATTCTCGGCAGTATCTTTCGTATCAACGGGAGTACCGTGGTTGAGAAGGTATTGCACTTTCTGATTGTCTTGACGAATGATAGCATTGTGTAGCTCTGTTTTATCATTGTCTGCAATGTGAATGTCGTTTGTTGGATCACGTAGGTTGAAGGAGAACTCAGACTGGGTATTGATCGCTGATGGAGTCGGGCTTGTGCTCTCATAGCCGACACTACCACTGCTGTTCGAAATAGATGATACTCTTCGGGAGAAGCTTTGGAAGGATGAGTCAACCGTGGCCTTCGGAGAAAATTGAGGGAAGGTAAGAATTACACTGGGACTGCTGATGTAGCTGTATTGCGACGGCGTCCGCAAGGCCTCGTTGCAGCTGGATTGGATTCGGCACGGTATCTCCTAAGCCCCCACTCTTGCAGCTTGTTGCGATACGACCGCTCTCTGTGAGTATCATTGATGGTAAGTAGGATGCCAAGTGCCGATTTCCAGTTGCTAAGGGCATCAACTCACGAGGCATTGAATCCATGCCGCCCACATATGATTCTCTTGACATCTTCGAGCGTCTTGTTTTGAACGTGATAAAGGTCATGGATGTCCTCCTTGACAGGGTCCCAGTCAATCGTCATGTCGAACAGTCAAATGCTCCAGCCATGCCATGGGTTTTGTCATTGAACTGAGTTTTCGAACAGAGGATGCCAGAGAGTGACTCCAATCAAGGCTTGTGCGCTGTCAAATTCTTCTGTTCGAAAGTCCTGGTGATATGTCTGAGGTGAGTGCAAGCTTAGGTCAAAGATCGATGCGAGTGGAAGACGGCAAGGTCATTTATCTCATGGAAATTTGAGTCATTGAAAGGAGCCGCGAACTGTGTGAGGCTCCGGAAGGTTGTAATCAAGGGTGACGGTTGAGATTTGATCCTCCGGCGGTGTCGCCGGAAGGGGCTGTGTCTTCTATCCCCTCCTTCGACGGTGGCAAGTTGTGTGTGGCGCGGCTTGCTAGCATCAATTGCCCGAACATGCAGAAATACCTTGCAGCATGCTTGTGGAAGCTGATGTACAATTTTACTGGCACTGCAGGCGCGGGGTGCAGTAGTCTCATTTTGCAGATTGATTCGTTGCCACTCGCCCCTACCGGCTGCCTCATGACCGACTTTGAATGGTATCCAGTCGTCCTCAGCGGGGAGGCGAAAGATGTGGCGAAACATCGAAGCATTGGACTTTGCCTGCTATCGTATGATGTCGTCATTTTATGGCGTTGAGAATGCAAAAAGAGAGCCCGGCGACCGTTTTGAAAATTTGGGAGGCGGCCCCTGAAATATTCACATCGTCGCCAAATGTGAAGACTTGCGGCAAAATTGCAATTTCAGATTGAATAGTTTCCGATGGCCCTCAAATCCAGCTTTGAAATGCTTCGGCATCGCCTATTGTCACGAGATGGAACGCGATGGCTTTGCAGTTCACACGGGAAATGCGATCATGGAAAGGAAGTACAAATAGGGCTATAGACTTGGTCGCCGTACTTGCTGTTATCGGCTTGAAAGTTCAAGAACGAGTTCATCGCTGAATAATCTGGAAGCACTTGAGCCGTAAAAGACTCAACGCAAATATGAGGTACGTATTTGCGGATTCCTTGACAGGTGCATTCCCGAATCCTAATGCGAAGGAGAAAGCACTGGCGAACCTTCATTTGCGACGTTCACTTGCAAGTTGGCGTCGTCACCTTGCTCATTAATCTTGGACGTTGTGACTGACAGGATCCTTTGCAGTGACCATCAGAACTTCGGCGCGAAAGAAAAGCTTCTCTCAGCTGAGAATCTGTCGATGCATTTGACAGCACAACGAGACGGGGCAGATCACCTTAAAAGTATCCAAGAGCAAGATCGGCAAGCTATATTGCGGGGCTTGCGGGCATTAGGAGGGAAGCGCAGCGTCACGATTGAAGAGAAAGTTGCAGTCTCAGAGAAGGGCATGAACCCAATGGAAAGGCTCTTGGGACAATCTCAGATCGTTTCGGACAAGCAACGTGTCACAAGCAGCCACCATGCGACGAAGCCAGACTCTGATTGACTCGACGGGCATAACCAATCAGCCCTAGTTCCGCATGCAGGAACCATAGAAACTCCATACACCACCAACACATTCCAGATCATGCCATTGGCATCGTGCACAATAGCTTACGTGAATGGAGTGTAAATGTTTCTCACCGCCGTTTCCTTCATTTCACCCCTGACCATAGCACCTACGCACTTTCCCTGTTGGTCATCATTTGGTGTCTCGAGAGCCTGGTCAGAATGTAGGCAACCAAGCAGGCAACGCATGCAGGAGTCGTGGGTGGCAAGTAACGCATTTTGACCAATCATGAGCCTGAGCTGGTTTACATGTTTCCCAGGAACATCAAATGTGACTATTTCCATTTCCTCCACTATACTAATTAAATTTGGCCACCAATCAGGTACTTTAGCACAAGGCCGCCGCCGAACAACAGAGCGTTCCCAGCCACTGGCCCCATCATGCTGAGAACACTGAACGGCACCAGCCACTTGAGCTCCACAGGCTGCCGGACAGCATGATACAGATACCACGGCGAGGTCATGGTGAGCCAAGTTGAAACCCATATGTAGCCTACGATCTTGTGCCACACAGGGACGTTCTTGGAATCTTTTTCACCCGCCACGCGACGCCACACTTCCTGGACCGCGTCTTCAATCATGATGGCCACAGCGAAGGATCCAAAGAAGGCCATTGTCGGCGCTTTCTGAGGTGGCTGCCAGCAGAACACGTCGAGCATGACGTGAACTACACCCGAGCCAAGGAATACTAGAGTGATGTTGGAATAACGCTCCAGCCGAGAGGGCCGAGGAAGGCGCAAAAGGTCTCGACAGATGTAATTGCTGACTGACGTGAGGAACCAACGGCAGTGCTGGTGCCAAAAGGTGCTGCCCAGGCTGTTAGTAACAAGACTATAACGCAAAGATAGTCTGAGCTTTGCTCACCTCCAAAAGCCTCGCATCGTATAAGCATCCCAGAAGCTCCCAAAGAGAGGTGGCCAATCCTCCGGAGATGACACTCCAATCAAGACAGCAGCTATTGAAAGAATTCGATAGAAGATATCCAAAGTCACTCGAGCTGGCGCTAGCCAGGAAATCAAGCCGACGGCCACCCGAGCTCCCCATTGCTCCGCATTGGCGTTGACATACAGAAACTCTTTACCAACACCGAACAGCTTCTCTGCGTCTTCCGGTGATGTGTCCAAGGAAGAGAGATACGTGAAGTCGAGAAAGAGGTACTGCCAGAAGATGATCTGCAAATGTCGCGCAGCCCATTGACCCTTTCGCAGCTTTCCGTTTTCTGTGTGCTTGTCGAGACTCTTTGGGGCCGCCATGACGCGTGAAATTTGCCATGGTGTGCCGATACCTCGCAAGTTGAACATCAACCCAATAACGCTCTGAAGTTTGCGAACAAGGCCATCCGATGTTTGGTATGTATTCCCCTTCACGAAATCTCCCGCATCGAGACGTGTGACCACCAGGAAGTTGCAGCATTGCAGGACGACGAGACAAAGCTGCCCCATGGAAACGGTGTTGAGAACATAACTCGTCGTTATCCCAAACAACTCCACGAGCAATTGTCTAGCGATGAAGGGGATGGCGGCGACCCATGCGTATCTTATCACAGAGCTCGGGCCAGATTTAGGCGTAGAGATGAGGATTACCGCCGAAGGGACGCAAATGCCGAGAAGCAGGAGTGCCGACTTGGCGCAGCTGATGGCGGGGTTTACTAGGTCGAGAGACGCCATCATCGTTAGCCATATGGCATTCCGTGATGCGCCAATGTCGGTGATGCTGAGATGCGAAGGAGCAAAGCAACCATTCATTCGAAGAGCGCGCGTGTCGTCTTTTTAAATATGGTGAGGATCCTGTTGCCCCTGACTAGGCGGTGTGGGTACAGGACAGGGAACAGCCCGCTCCACGTAGGCTGTTACTGTTCCCTTTAACCCTTTCGGTTGCGAAGGAAGAGCGGCGCTATGGAACTTTGGTCCGTGGGATCCTCGCCCGCTGTGCCGGAAACAACCTAGTCTGAGTTTGCAAGTGCTTATGCTTTCTAGAGCTTTGTTTGCTGGTCCCTAGCGATTGCCAAGATCCACATCAGTAAATTGCCATTGTTCCATCCAAACCGAGGCCATTGTCGTCTTCCCAGAGAAGACTCAAGATCAGATCTTCCCCGCCAAAGTCTAACGTCCCCAAATCGAGCTGAGGGGTAAGAAGATTCTCGGATGCAACGGTAGCTCTTGCGTGCATGTTGTAGTGACTATTTCCTGCAGGGATCCGCGTTTCGCCATTGTGCCGGGTGCTCTCCGGACTGCTTGATGTGTTGATTGACAGCAGTCGTTCGACATACGGAGCAGCGGACTTTTCGAGTTCGCGTGCAGAATGCTTTCGGTAAGTTTCTAAAGCATGTGAGAAACTCGTCAGGACGCGATGGTACTGTCCTGCTTGCGGGCTGAGACGTCCAAGGAATTCCAGTACTCGCAGGGTGTTGCGAAAGGCGGCTCGGTTGTTTGTTCCTGTGTCTTGATCAAGAAGTGAGAAGCCAAGAATCAGGCCCGCGGCAAACAGCCACGCTCTGGTGATTTGTGAAGGTCAGCATAATGCGAGCTGAGACGGGAATGGTACGACGCACTTGAGGATGCACATGTTTCCCATGATGACGCCGGTGTCCAATGCATCGGAACACATCTCAGCCATATATGCGGCAGCGTCGACGCAGACTTTAGCCAGCTTTGCAGTCTTTTCGTTGTCTTCCGGTGCAGGACATCTTCCGACTAATGTCTCCGCTTCAGCTGCACCACCAATCTGAGGCATGATATACTGAATGAGAAACTCTCGTGTCGTCGTGATGATCCCAAAGTAATATGTGCAAGCGACGTGGATGTTGCCAATTGTCGTCTCTCGGTCCGATGACGGCCGGGATCTGCTTGATGCATGTCTCAGCCCTTGGCGCAGTGCCAACGGTAGGTTGCTACTCCAGTCTCGGATCTCCTCCAAGAAGTCTTCAGCTACTTCGAGACCGAGGTAGCCAATGTCGGTGAGCTTCTCTACAATCCGATTCATGATTGGGGAGAATTGGCAGGCTGCCGCGACCGATTGGCTTCGATGACTGGCGGCGATAGGACTCGTGAAAGAGCCACCGCTATTGCGTCGCGGCAGACTGCTGGTCGGTCGCCCGAGAATCGAGCTGCAGACTACATCGAAAAGTCGAATGCTCCGGTCTATGCGAGATCTACAACGAAACATCAGGGTCATTGGACGAAGGGATATGTAGTAAAACGACTCACCTCAAGCTTCGCTCTGCTTCCGACAGGGATTGGAACTGGTCTGACATGTGCAGACCCAAAACCGAAGCCGCTTTGGTTGCGACGCCGAGATACATGAATGCTGCGTTGCGGCGGCAGGCACCAAACATATAGAACGCCATCAGCACGAATCCTCGCGCCATATTCAGGGTGAGATCTGTCAAAAAGCCCTGGAAGGAGAGCTTGCGCGCTTGAGAGAAGTACCGGAATGCTTTGGGCATATCTTCAGGTCGGCCGCGGCATTGCGCACCGATAGCAATCATCATGTACAAGCATACTCGACCTTCGACATCGCTGGTAAAGCTAGTGCTGGAGCTACTGACGCTCTTCTCTCTCGGGTGTGTCGCATCCACGAGAGTGTCAATTTCGGATTTGTCGAAGAGGTCCAGCAGACCGCTTGACTGCAGGATGAATCAGTTTGGTTGTGCACTCAACGAAAGTGAATAAGGCATACTCACGGCATCTGAGAATAGTTGAATGAGCTCCAGCTTCTCTTCGTCACTCATGTCGTCCTGGAAGCCATCTGGTTGCTGGAGAGGCACCTGCGCCTCGAACATGCGATGGCCATTGTGACTGATGGTGAAACCGTTGGAACCGAGGATGTTGCTCAAGCTGCCCCTGAGAAACTGGAGGAATGAGATGGCGGAGGCGTTGCCAACAAAGACTGAGAGATAGGACTTTGGTTAGTTTGATTCAACCGAACATAATGGAGACCACGTTTCGATCATACCCTTCTCTCCACTACATGTGTGCATCATCACAGGCCGAGGGCCTGGCGGTGCATTCGTCTTGTTCGAGCCCCTCGCATTCCAACCGTCCTCACGGTTTCGCGATGTCAGCTTTGCGCGCCGTTGTCTCGGTGAATTTGGCCCATCACTACGACTCTCCAGACTCCCTGGCGTGACTTGTCGCCGATCCGTCCTACGACGCGTCCTCGCGCGTTCAGAATACTCGCACGCTGACCCGTTGCCCCGATTCACGCAAGGCAAACACGGCGATCCTCCATCGCATCGTTTCTTGGTGGAGCGGCACGCGGTGCATGCTTTAGCCGATCGCTTCCGGTCCTCCGGTCTTACCGGTGGGCGGCCCATGGCTGAGGGCAGTGGCCGGGTCCAGTCAGGCCGAGCGGGTACGGGAAATGCGGGGCCGGGCGGTGTCGCTGAAACTGGATGTTTTGCAGAAGTGGTGCGGTGGTGCAATTGCCGCTTGATGATTTCCAACCGAAAAGATGTATGATGTTGCAATTATTCGGATGAAAGAATGGCCCCTCCAGACACTATTCAAGAAGAAGAATGACCCCGTAAGACCGCAACACCGTAAATCCGTATGTCAGCTGCGGAAGAGATAACTTAGTGAAGCGCCATTGGAAGACGGCTTATCTGAGGATATTGGGAGGGTCGTTGACCGGGATGTTTGCACTTTGTGGGTGCTCGGCCCGCGCACCAACCCCCTTCGGTTGTTGGTAATGCGGCACAAACGAATGGAGCTGGTAGACTAGGTAATTAGCGGATATGTTAGCTGAGAGTTGGCATTGTTCGTCGCTATTTAGTGTGAATCAGCAATGTCATTTCGCAACCTAAACCACGATTTCGGCCGGCGCTCGGTCCGGAACAGTAAAACCGGGGGATAAGTTGGAGAGGCTTATCGCCACATTGGACGATCATGCGTCGTTAGCTTGACGTCAACCGGGGAGAATATTTATGGCATCCGACATCCAACCTAAGTTGAGGCACATCTTGATATTTATACTTGCTGTCAATTACCACAGCATTTCACATTTCAACGCACCATTCCAAACATGCCTTACGCCGATATCACCAAGCCACCTAAGCCTCTGCCACAGAATCATTTAGAGGCTGTAGCGGAGGGCATTTCTCTGCTCGAACCACTGTCTCGGAGAGGAGTTGGCCCTGGCCTCATCCTTCTCGTGCCCTCTCTGGACAAAGCTCTCGCTATCGAGGAAGGAGTGCCTTCTTTGCCAGTAAAATGGGCCGAAGAGGGATACACTGTGGTAGCCATTGAGCAAGCAGCGTTACAAGCGAATGCCCTAGAGGCTTTGCGGGCTTCAACAAAGGCTCTCAAGTGCTGCGATAAATGCGAACCCAAAGACGTAGTGGGTCTTGCTGGTAAGTCAATCAAAGTGTGCTTTGTCGTTGGGCAGGGTCTAACACAACTGCAGCATATGATCCAGAAATGTGGAACTCTGTCGCAACATCAATCTCAGAGTTCCCCGAAATTGTCAGTGTCGTGGTTTACGCGAACAGCTCCGAAAAGAAGGTTCTAGCTCAATCGCCTGTACCAGCAGCTTTCCACTTTGCCGGAAAGTCCGAAGGGGACGCCGAGCGATCAAGCACCCGCATGGAGTACTTCTATCCAGCGGCAAAGTCTCACAAGTTCGCGACGCCGTTTCAGGAGCATTTCCATTACAACACCGAGGCGCTCTCTCATACCCGCAATCTTACGCTTCTGAAAGGGCAGATGAAGAGTCCGATATTTGATTTGGAGGCCATCTGGGATGAACACACGTGGTATGAGTTTGCGGATAGATCAGTGGAGCACACCATGAGCACAATGGTGCAAGAACCATACGTGAACCACGTTCCCACAGTGAGTATCCTCGACATGCTAACTAGAAGCGGATGACTGACCTATCCTTTCAGCTCACTGGCGGTGTCGGCCGCGGCCCGCTGACCAACTTCTACCGCCACAACTTCATCTTCAACAACTCAGCAGACACCGAGCTCGAGCTTATCAGCCGGACAATTGGCATTGACCGCGTGGTGGACGAGTTCATCTTCAAGTTCACCCACGAGCAAGAGATTGACTGGCTGTAAGAAGCGCACTCCGTAACATTTGTAGGACTTGGCTGACCTCTTTCTCAGACTGCCCGGTGTCCCTCCGACATGTCGCTCGGCAGAAATACCCTTCACAGCGGTCGTAAACATTCGTGGGGACCGGTTGTACCACGAACACATTAGCTGGGATCAAGGGACAGCACTGACACAGCTTGGACTTTTGCCAGAGTATCTTCCGTTCCCTGGGGGAGATTTGGAGTACCGGGTTCCCGTTGCAGGATTGGAGACGGCGATGAAGTTGAGATCTCGCCACTCGGTGCAGTCGAACGAGATGTTTAACTTCAAGACGAGGAGCCAGAAGGAATCTGCATAGTTAATCATGTCAACAGCAAAATCGAATGATGTTGATGAGCGATCCATATAACCTTGACGTTTTCCCGAACCACGAATTTCTTTTCTAACATAGGTCTGTTTGATCAAAAGACATGAGGTACCTGCGTCTCTTTGGCTAATTGAAACTGACTGTACAAAACCTGTGTTAGTTCCTTTTATCTTGATGTTTTCTTTGAAGAATTTGGCCTGTGTTGAAACTTTTTGTTGTGGCTTCAAGGACCTCTGAACACAAGTGAAATTTCTCGAAGGCATTGTATACATTGTCATTGTCCTTCTTAGATCATACACATCGCTTTTACGGTTGCTGTAATACGCATCTAGATCTCGCAAATCATCAACCGGAGTACAGCTGTCTACCGACACAACCGAGTTTGGGTATTTAATCAGTCTCGTCTGGTCACTTGGCTATTTGCTCATCTTCCAGCCCCTCTTAGATATACCGGCATTTCCTTCGTGCATGCAATGTCCGAACCCGATCAACTCATCAACGGCGTGGGCCCGAAAACAGAGGGTACCTCAAGTAAGGAAGAACTCATGGCTGTTTACGAGCTGCTGAAGGATGAGCCTGGCCTCAAATCTGTCGTCTCTGCGGACGATCATCAGCTTTTGGCCAAGGTTTTTCTTGAAAGAAAGAGCTTGTCGCAAGAGGAGGGAGAGAAGGCCGCGGGAGATGCTAAGGTAAGTTGACAATCCTTTCCTTACGAAGCCCTTCACACTCTTACCATCACTTCACGTTCTATTCATGCGTGCCCACTTCTACTCGGATTGAAACTACTATGTATGGAAGGACTCTTTTTCGAAGTGAGGTATCTACTGACCAAAAGGTGAAGAAACTTTGGCCTGCTCTAGTGAAACTTGGCTTGGGTCAAGTCCTTACAGGAAGAGTCATGCGCATCATTTCAGAGGTCGTTGCTACGCTGCCTGAGGATTGGATATTCGAAGACGATGCCGTGGGTTTGTGGCTATTTCTCATGGTACGCGAGGCAAAGAAGCATGAGGGGGAACAGACTCCGACCGTCGAGTAAACCCATTGGGGACTGGACGGCCATTCGTTGTCATTCTGAGGAAAACAACTCAAACACCTTGGGGAGATATCGTTTCGAAGGAAATGTCTAGACATAGATCCCGGTGAAGCCGCTGATTTGTTTGTTGGGAGTTTTCGCTACCTAGTCTCAAGGTCTTTTACTGAGTTCAGAGCTAACCCCAGAAGACTCATGAAAGTTACCCGATTCCCATGTAACTAAATTATTAACGAAAATAGTATGGTTTTAAATTTTTTCGATTAGTTCTAGTAGACCTTTGTTGCATTTTACGTTACCGTAAGTAGACAGGCTTCTATCTTTTTTGAATATTATTTCCGAAATCGTTGTCCTAAAAGGTGTTTGTAAGGTTATTGTCTATTGCCCCCAAATTTATGAATACTTATACAGTTGAATAATAAGAGTAACGTATCAACCCGTATAATATAAAAGGCTATTCGAGCCACGATGGCTGAAGAGATCAGACTTGACAGGTGCGGAAGAAAAATCCGCATCGGAAGTGGATGGGCGCATCTTCGACATCAAAGTTGCAATGGCGTTCGCCGGTGTATCTAAGCGCTCCATCTAGACTGAAGCTAAACCCCCTGGTCCTTTTTCCTAGACTTTTCGACTGCGCGGGATTCAATATTATAGGTAAGGACAAGGGTCGAATGGAGGTGTACCTCCGCTGAATGTTTTCGGAAGCTCTCAATCATGCGGGGAAGTTAGAACCGCTCAGGGAGACGGTGATAGCCAAACCCAAGCAGGGATATTGATATTCACAGCCGCTCCAATTACACCGTACACTCGGAAGCTGGCATGCATCGAACGGCGTATATATTCTCCCTCGTTACAGACCTCAACCCCACGGTGTCAGCCGGCACATGCCACTTCACAGCGATGCAACCTCACGATTTGATCGGTCATTGGAAGCGAATTCAGAGAGAGTTCCAACCGTTACTTGCAGACGTTGAGCCGTATACCGCGTCCAAGAAAGCTAGATCTACATACCGAAGCGGGATTCCGCCAATGAAACAGTCGCGTGACAAGAGAGCCAATGCGAGTGTACGTTCACATCATGGGCGATTGACATGGACTTGACATTAACGTGGCAATGGCAAGCCTCAGCGGATTAGACCTTTGGGATTAATGATTATAAAGTTACTTTGAATGTCGCTAGTCTTTGCCATCTTGACCATCTCCTCACAGTGAAGCCAAATCTTCAAGATTCCCCTGTGTCAGACGTGAGATGAAGGGCACTTCCAACTTCTTCAGCCTTTTGGCTTTGATTCGCTTTGTCGCTGGTGCTGCCGTGGGTTCCCACGACGGTACACGCCTGGAGAGACGCGCCGAGGGTACCGCTGTCGTCAACCTTGCCCAGACCTCGGGTACTCCTCAGCACCTAGCTTCAGGCTTCATCTACGGTCTCCCCGACAACGCAGATGGCTCTGCCAGCACTGCTATCCCGAATGATCTCGCCGTGGGCACAGGATATATCTATAACCGTGCCGGCGGAGCTCAACTTCCCTCTCCCAGTCTAGGCTACGCCTCTGGCCAGCTCACGGTATGTTTGATGTCCTCGCCTGATCCCGTCTCCATCATCTGACAAGCTTCTCCAGGGCCGCCTGCGATCCTTCTCTTCCAACTACAAGACTGCAAGGAGTCACGGTGCCGGCTTTCAGCTGCTCGTGCACGATCTCTGGGGCGCGGACAGCGTCCAGGGCACCATTCCCTGGCCTGGCGACAATGGCAATTGGGCGTTTTTCGACACGTTCCTTACTCAGGTGATTGCCTACATCAAGACCAACAACCTTCAAAGTGGTCTCGAGCTTGATCTGTGGAACGAGCCCGATGCTCCTCAATTCTGGGGTGCTTCGTACGACCAGTACCTGCAGACGTGGACACGCATGTATCAGCGCTTCAAGTGAGTTCTAAAACACCAAAGCCGTCTGTAAAAGCCGAAGTCGCTAACCAAGATTAGGTCTGAACTTCCCAGCGTCCCCATCCTAGGTCCATCAATCTCACAACCACCAACCACAGGCAACACTCGATGGACTGCTTGGCTTGACCACGTCAAATCGACCAACACTGTGCCAGACAAATACACCTATCACATCCTCACCGCCACCGGCTCTGCCTACATTCCCCGCAACGCACAGGACGCCCTGAAGAGCATGACCTCGGCCCGCGGCATGGCCATGAAGCCGGTCAGTGTCAATGAGTACGGTGCCATCGACGGCGGCGACCAGACCAACTCAGCCAGTGCGTGGTACATCGGCGCTTTCGAGCGCGAAGACGTCTCCGGTCTGCGTGCCCACTGGGGCATGGGCGCGGCCAATCTCCACAACGGCATGGCCGGCCTGGTCAACTTCTCCGGGAGCACCTACTTCCGCGCTGCGCAGTGGTGGGTGTACAACTACTACACCCGTTCCATGACGGGCAACCGCGTCGCTACTACGTCGTCGGGAGACCGCCTCTTCGAAGTCTACGCTACCCGCGGCAGCAGTGCCAACTCGGTCAAGATCCTCACCGGCCTCAAGTCATCCGCTGGAGACCGGGTCTATGATGTGCGTGTCACTGGTCTCAGTGCCGTGGGCATTTCTGGTACCGTGAAGATCCGGACGCTCCGTTTCAACCACGTCGATTGGTGGCTCGAAGGTCCCGCGCCTACTGATCTTGGTACTGTTACGCACACCGTCACTAATGGCGAGGTTACCTTCTTTGTCGATCCGGACAATCAGTACACCGCTTATGCTTTTGAATTTGTCAGTTAGAGGGTCTACAACGCAATCAGGGGGGAATTCATATACTTCCAGTATTCAATATGCATATACATAAGTATTGATGATATGTGGTGTCAGTGGGTCTGCATAATGCGGCCTCCCGAAGCGTAACATAGGCAATCGAAACTATGACCGAGGATAACTTACACTAGTATACCGACGAGAAGCCGGCGATAGTGGCAGGGTATGTCTTGAACTAGATTGTTAGTTATGGTACTAAAACGTTGTATAGGGCAGATTTCCGGGTGCCTGGGGTAGGTTCTCGGCTTGCCTGTCGCTTGAATATTAAAGGTTGATAATTCCAGCTTTTCATAAGACTTTCGGGAGTAGCGTGCTTGACGTGCCTTATTTGTTCGAGGTCGCCCCCCCGGCAACTTGAACTTCCTTGCCCTCTATCTCACAACCCATACCTCGTCGAATCAAAACACCACGTTTCCCTCAGTCCCAACATGTCAAACACAATCGAACCCTCTCACGGCATGTCCGCGGCAGAAAACCCCTACCGCATCTAGGAAGCCCCCAAGCCTGCCCGGACGACCGTGGCCGGCGCACCAGTATTTTGATACCATTTACAACGGGAGGACGTGGTCACAAAGCTTCCACAACGACCCAAGCTGTCCGCCGCAAGTTGAACCTCACCGAAGGCGGAACCAGAGTGTCTTGGCTGTTGGTTTGATCCCCAGAGACTGATCATCGTGGAATAGGGCTGTTATTTATTACACCATACGATTCATACGGTCCATCCGATCCATCCGACCCATTTCAAAACTTTCATTATGCCCATCGTAATCCGTTCTCGTGTCGTACTGCACCACCACTTCGTTCGTCTTGACGATCTTGCCAAACTCCACCTCCTCCTCATCCCCGAGGATGCTCTTGTCGCTTCGGTCGTCTGCGAGCTTGTCTTTCCTTCTGACGGAAGGCTTCCGTGTTGTCGTCGTTACTGTGACGGTGTTCGTACGTGTGATGCCGCCGCCACCCCCGATCTGAGACCTGCCTGTTCGGGTACCGGTGGATCCGCCGTAGTATCTGCGCGCGGTGCTGGCGACGTCGCGGACGAGGACGCGGAGGACGGGGATGGAGGCTGCGGCGATGGTTACGCCGGACTCGCATGTTCCCCAGATGACAAGATCGCTGCCATCGTCTGAAGTCCTAATGAGTCAAGTATTCAAACTACTGTATTGAAATACTTACATGTAAAGTCGCCCGAGAGTAGAGTGGGGATGGTCGTGCACTTGACGATCGCAGTTGCACCGGCACTGGAGATCGATCTTAGCCGGACGTCTGGAGGAATGGAGCGATTGTACCCACAAGAGACCCATACTCATGGCGATGGCAACGCCGATCTTCTCCTTCAACTTCATTTGCAGTCCCCAGACCAACTTCCATGGCAGCATCGCAAGGAGGATATCCATCAACGCGGAGTATCCTGGAGTCCCGTTAGACCATTTCCACCACGCACTCCCATTGGTGACATACCGGCAGCAAAGACACCGTAGTACGTGGCAACCTTTGGATCCCAACACTTCCCAGGGAGATCAGGGTGCCAGTACTTCTCGATCGGGGCACATTGTACCCAGCCGGCCATCGCATTGAGCGCCATCAACAGGTTCATGCTGACGATAGCAAACCAAATCAGATGTCGCGTCCAACCCTTGCCTTCGATCCTCAGAAGCGTCATCGCGAACGAGGTCTTGCTCCACACCGCTGCCGTGATCGATACCGTGCTGGAAATTTGGCCGTTGAGGCCGATCGCCGGGAAGTTGACGGGGTCGATCTCGAAAACATGCTTGCCGAAGCCGAGAGAAACGTTGACCGAACTCAGTATGGCTGTGAGTAATAGGGTAACCTGCTCAATGTCAGGTTCGGCTCGCGATCGGCCCATACTAGTCGATCGAAACTCACCCATGATGCTATGAGCACATGATCATCCCACCACAGACCCCGATGCTTCTTGAACTTGCAGTACACTCTCAGAGAGAGGAAGAAAGCCGCAAGTGCGACCTGAGACCAGACCACCGCATTGATCGTCGGGCCGTAGTCTGCTGGCCGCCCCATTTGACCGGCCAAAGGGGGTGAAAGTCGTGATAGGGCCCACGCACGTACCAGACGTCAAAAGAGGGTTGATGGAGGAAACAGACCAGCCGTTGGAACGAGGGACGCGACGCAAAAAGCCGGAAAACGGGACGTCAAGAAGGGCACCGCAGCGAGCGATGGGGTATCAAAAGGTAAAATAGATACAAAAGAAGGCAAAAAGTGGGAAAGAAGGGAACGTAAGACGGTCGCATCCACCGGGCGTGTGGGGGACGACTCTCGAGATATGCACCATCGGTCGATTTGGGCTATCCACTCTTGGCCCTTTCAGCCTGGCCGCCAGACCCTGCAAGCCCGACATAACCATTCCACTGGGCTGCAGATTGGCCCTTTTCCCTGGTCTCGCTCCCGGTATGGAACACAGATGCCGGTGATCGACTTGTAAGGATGAGACGATGATCACGCAAAGGCGTTGAGCGGGTGTAGGGTTGGCCCCGGTTTCACACAAGGAAACCGGGGAAGAAGAAGGATGGGCATTCTAGAAGAAAAGAAGCACAGTTGCTCGTCTCAGCTTCCTGCGCTGGTGGCCTTTCCCATGTGGCGTGTCAGGAAGGCGGAGTCCAGCAGCTGGGCATGACAGAACGCCAGACGCCTTTCACAAAGGGGGAACCGGTGTCTCTGCGTGAGTGATGTGCGAATGCGCTGTCATGGATATCCCGACCCGTATTGTGGGGGACGAACGACGAGACACTAAGAGAGGCTCATGACTCGACGTGCAAAGAGAGTTGGCTGTGTTCTGTCACTGCTGCGGGCACGAAGTCTCTTGGCGGGAAAGGGAAAGCTGGCTGAGAGAACCTGTGGTCTTGTCTCTTCTGGTGTCTCTGCTCGGGTTCGGTGTCGAGAAACATTCGCCGTCGAGTTTTACTTGCCGAGAGTGGAAGGGTCCCCGGCTTGAGAAGTTCGTCGTTTTGGATAGACTGCGCCTCGCGTCTCTGTTAAACTGCGCCGCGGGAGCAGCCCCGGCAGGGGTCGGGTAGGCGATGAACCCGCCCTAGCGCAGTAGTCAAAATACATGGCTAATTGATGAGGAAGGTTACATTGACGTCCATCTAAGCTGTCCATGTCGCATTCTGACTGCTGGATGCTGCCCCCTTAAAGTTGAGCAGACCGGATGGCAACCACGAGGCGTGCTGCGTGCATGCGGCCCAGCCCTCCTCCCTCATCCCCTCCGTTGGAAGATCACCGCGGGATCGTATCACGAAATTCAGAAGAATCCCATAATCTCGCGTGGGCGACCGTGAAATCTGCCGGGCGTGACCTGCTTTGCCGTCTTTCCCAGAAAAAACCTGGCATTTCGCGATCTGTGCAGGGATGTTGCCCGAGTCAGAGGCTTCCGGGCTGCAGGACGGGAATCGTCCGCCGCCCCGAGACCGGGTCATCTGGCAGGCGCATGAGCGGACGTCGTCTCAGAGTGTCAATGCGGACAGGGAATTAACCTTTATCACCCATCGGCCATCGAACGAAAAGAAGACAGAGAGCCCCGGTCACGGTCTTTGCCAAGACGTTGCACCGCCGGACCAATCGTATGGTAGGGCTGGGGTGACGGGGGAACGGTGTTTCGACCGATGTTATTTCGTCACCATGTAGGTTGCTATTTAGGGGGAAACAGGTGGGTTCCAGTTTTTCGGTGTGGCCGTTCTTGTTAAATACAAGCACATTGCCTGCTGCTTCAAATTCCAATTCTTGATGTGAATCTGGCGTCTTGACCAACTGCCATGAACTGCTTCCGTCGGTCGGATGATCTTGGATGCTGAAACGCGCCACCTTTGCTCTACTTTGGATCACTAATGGCAACGTGTGGACGGACTACTCCGGCGCAGTCTTTGGGAATAATGCACAATTCGCTCAGGTTTTCTGGTTATTTTTTATTTTCTTGCCGCTGTCACGGATGCATCACTACTGGCTTGAACCCAAAGATGGACTTCACTTCTTGACTGGTTCCCAATCACGCATGCGAAAGACATGACTCCGCCATTTCCGACGCTGCAGACCCCTCTCATGAGGTAGAGGCATAGTCCATACAGTAGCCCGCATTAGGATCAGCCCTAGGGGAAAGGAGCATATCAGTATAGGAACGTCAGCAAACTGTTCGAAATTGGCGAAGTCTTACTTGTATTCCCAGTTCCAGTAGGCAGTGTGCCCGCCTCGTTCGCACCCATAAGCCTCCTTTCCCATACCGCTCATACACTCTTTGTAATCGATAGTCCTTGTCCCCGAGTTGATATACTGCAATGCGTCAGTGATGATACTCGGGTTTAATTGGACATTGATTCGATGGACACAAGGACAGCCGCAAGAGTCTGCATCAGTCTCCTTGACACCAGCCTTACCTTGAGCATAAAATCCCATTTCCGCCCATCATTCTCTTGCATGCAGAAGGAACGCGCCTCTTGCGCTTGCCACTTCTTTTTACCATTGCCCGCGAGAGCGGAGCAAACAAGCTGCAAACGAGTCTTCTTGTTCAGCACTTTTATCTCCTCACTCAGCCACGTGCCCTTGTTGGCTGACTCCCCCGAGCCGAAGCACAATGCGGCCACGGTATTGACGGCTAGGATCATGAAGATTGCGGCAGATCGCATTATGACTGTTAGGGAACGATGTGAAGACGTTTACTGAAGTTTGAGGCAATGTGTAGTGAAGTTCGAACTCAAACGTCAAGTTCATGTATGTCAGTGATGACAGAGTCCTCTATAAATACAGACACATTGAGCTGTCCCATGAGTGATGAATGGCCCGGCAATCCATCAGATCACTCTGCTCACATGAGACGCCACAGAAGTTGCCAAGTTGCATTGAGCATTGGGCTCCGCATCACCGGCTTAGGTTGAGTAACCAAACTAACAAAGACTCGTATTCATGAGTATTTGATCTCATACTACATCCCCGCGAGACTGAGATACTTCTTAGGTTTCTTGTCTCTATGCCGAATGTCCTGTACTTCATGTGAGCTTCATTACACTTAGTAGATTATCTCAGCTTCAGTCACCTTACAATCAGCATGCAAGAGGGCACAAGTTCCAGTATCACTTGCATGAAATACGAATCAGAAGCTATGAACACATCGCTTCATCAAGGACGAACACAAAGCCAAGGTGATACGACATTTCACTGCTTAGTCTCCGGACCTCGGAAAACCTGAGTCTTGCTGCACATGATGTTCTGGCAAACAATCATGAGATAAGGAATGGCGATAGTATTTATCAACTTCAAGTGATGATTTGCTGCATTAACATTGAGATAACGCAAGGAGATAGAGTGTTACACTGAATGCAGCACGATAGATAGTCATGTCACCAAGATTCCTAGGTATTCTTTGTCGGTTAGTGAGTTAAGTATCTAGAGCAGCTCAATGGGACATGGTGCATAAGCGCTGGCGTACATACATAAACCCATTCTGTGCTACGATGTCGCAAATCCTTTCATGCCTCAAGTGATGAAATCCATCATGCGTAAAATGGTAGAAGTTTAACCCTGGCTGGTGTCTAAGTCCATTGTATTTCACGTATCACTAATCAGTCGTATTGATACCAAGCGTAGACCATATACCTCAATAGCCGGAGAAAGGCACCTGACTTTGAGGTAGATCATGATGTCGGACAAGCTCCGTGGGGTTTCAAAAACCCCCAAGAGTGCCAAACCCAGAATACTTAAAGAAGCGCTGGCCTGTAGCCATTGCCAATATGGTGCTGTTCATCGACATCCATCACTCCAATACATCTGCTTGCTACTTGCCTTTGTGCCGCATTCGTTATGTATCTTCCTCGTCAAATCCTTATCGCCGCATTGGTTTCCACCACGATTGCTGGAGTCATTCTCGGGAGCGACGGTCCTGGTGTCAGCGAGAAACAAGATCCAATTACAACAGTTCAGCAGGAGATCTTTACTCGGGAGGCAGCAACCACGAATGAGGGGGCCATCAAGCAAGCCGTGGCTACGGCCAGTGTGTACCGCTCGATGTGAGTCAAAGCTTTATCAAATCGTTCCAGCAACTTCTGTCGTACTGGGAATGGGCTTTCTGATCATGATTGAAGCGATGCCTTGACTGAGATATCCCTGGGAAGCAAAAATGAAAAGCGCAGCAGCAGCAGCAGCAACACCATTGATTTGGGGAAGGAAAGCCCAGAATTGATGAATCGTCACCAGTCCCAGTAAGTTTTGATTCTGAAGCGTCTACCTCCTACACTTTTTGGCCAATGGACGAACTGATAACACCTAATTCAATAGCGATGTAATCGTTCGAGACCCTGAAGACAGCGGTGCCACTGCCATGGAGGAGCTTGACCCGAGATGGGATCTCATGGGCCTCACCTGGTGGATGGTCCGTTGCGTGAGAACCCTCCTCCTCTTCGATGTCCAGCAAATGCCGCCGAGAAAGACGGACTAATCAAACTTGGCCTAGATTGCTTGCATAGCTTGGTGCAGAAAGCGCCCCATGCACGTTATTCTCGTCAGAACTACCGCACAAGTAAGAGAATTGTGAGTAGCTTGAGACCTCAACAGCACTTCCACTGATTAAACAAATGAGTAGCTGCATTTATACCAGCTGTTTCGGAAGATTGGCATGTGGGTTGGGTCAAGTTGCGGAGTATGATAGACAATGGCCGGGTCCCGAAGGATTTGCAGAACCAGAGTGCGAAGGTGCTTGTACGGGTATGATTTTCCCTGAACTCGTTCCGCACGATGTACATGGGGAGTTAAGACGTAGCAATGTTCAAAAGTGCAAGAAATAGAGTCGCCGTTGCGCGCACTATTTGTTGCACTTATGGACATCGCGATGTCGCGAACTTTCTCCCGCCGGGTAGCAACGAGGAGGATAGAGGCCGTGAGTTATGGTGGACACGTACAGTTCCTTGGCCAATGGATCAACATGTAATGAGCAGCATGGCGTTTCACACCAGAGATTGCATGTTTCCTTTTGATATCATCCAGACTATCAGCATATAGTCTATGAAATCTATCAAATCCAATCCTTGGGACTGCTCAGCCCTAAGTCTTGACTCACAGCCGCTGTCTTTTTCGCTTTCTCGTTGACACTATCCATCTCAAAACCGGCAATCTCCTTGTATACTTTGCCGATACTCTCCAATTCTTCCTTCGGCACTACGTCGTAGACGTTTTTGAAACCATCTGGTGCTCGTTCTTCGCATAGTTGAAGAACGTGGTCAGGGCCATTGGCGCGGTTGGCCATGATGATCCTCGCCGTGGCCGGTAGCCTCTCGGCTTCGTAGGCCCTCAGAGCTGACACAATGTCCTTCGCTGCAAGAAATCTTGCCAAAGTCTCTGCGTCGATGATGGCCTGAGATGCACCGTTCGATCCAATGGGATACATAGCGTGGGCAGCGTCTCCAAGAAGAGTAAGTCTGCCGAAACTCCAATGCTCAACCGGGTCTCGATCACTCATTGGGAACTCGAACACCTTCTCTGTCTCATCAATGAGACTCTTCACGTCGATACCTCCGCATTTCCATCCATGGAAAGGTCGCTCAAAGACGGACTTGTCCACAGCCTTGGTCCAGTCCGTTTTGGGTGGTGTCAGGTCCTTATCGTCCTTGTCCCTGATTCTAAGTTCCGCAATCCAGTTTACCAAGCTCTTGCCTTTGTCTGCTGACCGTTGGCTGATGGGGTACGCGATGAATTTTTGGTCGGCATGGCCGGCCCACACCATCGATGCTCCGGTCAAGAAAGGCTCACGCTCCAAGCAGCCTCGCCAGAGCATGCGGCCGGAGAAGCGTGGTGGTCCTTCGTCAGGGTAGATAATTTTCCTCGCGGTCGAGTTGATACCGTCGGCAGCGATAAGAAGATCGCCCGTTACTTTGGATTGGTCTGCCGGCGCACCATCTCTTCGTCGTGAGAACTCGGCCGTGATAGTCTCGTCATCTTGAGAGTAGCCAGTCAGGGCGTGGTTGAGATTGACGGCACTCTCGCCCAAGCGCTCTTTGACTGCGCTCAAGAGCAGCATCTGGATCTCTCCGCGGTGAATGCTGAGCTGCGGAACGTCATAGCCAGCTTTGGTGCCTCTCGGCTCACTGAGAATCGGGTGGCCATGTCGGTTGTAGAAGTTCAGTTCCTGCGTTTTGATGCCTGTCTTTTCCAAGGCTTCCATCAGGCCGAGGTTGCGGAGAATCAGCACGGCTGACGGCTGAACATTGATTCCGACACCGAGCGTCGTGAGTTGCGACGAGGCTTCAAAAATGTGGATGTCGGTGAATCCAACGGCGTGGAGTGACAGTGCCGCTGCGAGACCACCAATGCCGGCACCGGCGATGATAATCTTGGGCTGGGGTTGCCGATGGGATGGCATGGTGTCGGGTTGCGAGACTTAGTTACACGCCAATGGTTGCAGAGATAATCGCGCTTAGATGCAGTGGCAGAACTCAATTGAAAAGTTGTTTTAAAGCTCAAAGTGACGTCGATTCCGAGTTCCGAAGTTCGGAGGCGGTGGAGTCTGTCGACTGCCGAGGGTTGATGCCGTGATCTGGAGAAATTTTCTAGATCCACCAAACCCCATTTTGCCGGCACCCCGCTCACCCCGGATCGTGCGATCTTGCGGCGACGGGTGATCCCGTTTTCAAAAGGTACGAGTACGCGCATGTTTAATTTGATTGTCACCCTATTCATGGAAATTGAAAGCTTATTCAAACTTTTAGGTCCAATGCAGGCACTCATGTATAGTGCCGGTCCCCGGATGTGTCTGTCACCACATGAGACAGCAACACAGCTTTCCCTCCATGTGCTGGTTGAAATACATATAAAGTGTCAATGAGACAACAACGCAGTTGCGCAAGGTAGCATAGAACTACAAGACTTTACCAGGCTTCCTAGATAGACAAGTCACAAGACTCAGTCTATGGACACGTGCCAACCGAAGAACTGTACGGGTTCTCTAGAGTCTTTCGGAGGTTGGGAGGAAGGGAAAATGTTGACTTCAGAGTCACCCGATGTCAGCCTGCAACGCCACATGTGGCGCATAGTAAAAATAGTGGCTTGCTGCAACATGAATACAATACTTCTCTCCTGCTTCAAAAAGACGAACAAATAGTATATGGCAAACAGTGGCATCTTTAAAGCTTTATCTGAAAGCTCGAAATACATCTGAATGGGGTTCTCAGGAGCGTTGCACTGTCATACCGGAATTACATTAGTTTTTTCTGTCTACGCTCTTCCCAACTGACCAAAGTAAATATCTTCGATGCGATGCTTTCATGTCCTTGTTTGACAAGAAACTTTGGAAGTTTAAAAACCTACATGAAACAAATAGAGGCCATAGATCAGAAGCCATATAGAAGGAGGTAGAACTAAATCTTCCAGGTGGAAACTTGTCGAGCGTTACCCCAGCGTCCGTACAAATGATGGAGGAGCGCAATTGTCCATACTAATCCTTCCGCGAGTGCCTTTTTCCAATGTCGCGGCATTTGTAGTTTGGCTTCATCAACATTGGGCGCAACCCGTGGAGTTCTATACCTGCTTCAGAGTGAAGCGAAATTGCCAAGCCAACTAAGCCTCGCTATCTCAACCTTTAATACAGAGAGGACAGCCTGGACATCAGATTCTGGTTTGCTGCCGTATCTGTGATTCTTCTGCTATTCCTTGAGACTTGTTGCTATGATAGTTTCAGTACAAAACAGCAGAAATTCACATTGACGCGGCCTGCGAGAACTCTGCTAACCCAGACCCCGGATCAGGAGCATACAAAATGTGGTTGCCTCGGTAGCAGTCATCCTGAGTCAAGCAACCAGCTTGGCGAAGCGAAAACGCACGATGAAGAACATGGAGTGCTCTGCAATCCTACCTTGAGCTGTGGCAAAGTTTCTTAGACGAGCAGGGGCAGATTCGACATTACTGATGGCCGCGTCAGCGTGCAGAGTCTGAAAGCTGTGTGTTGTAGTTACAGTGCAGCGCTGGCCGACTAACACAAACGAACTTGAAGCATCTTTCAAATATCAGCATGCTAAAAGTCGTGTAGCAAGCGGTCAGCTATTGGGAATAGAGTCTAGTCTTCCAAAGACTTGCTTCAAAAGAGGTACACTCGCGGTGGATACTCACGGCTATCGCACTACAGGGCTCCGCGACTATTAGCTAACCGAGCTTTCAAAGGAGATGAGCAAGCACATTTGCAGTCACAAAACCCCAGTTTGCTCAAGTTTGCGTTACATCATCAGCTCGCATTGCATGGCCGAGAGTGTACAGTCGGCTGCAGACTGCAGACTGCACTCTGCAGCATTTTGTCCTGCTGGGGAATCACGAAAAAGCAAGGCTGCGTAACACAGGATAGCTTACTTCAAACGCTTGTTTTCGTGATCATCATGTTTCTGCCGTGTCCTCTCGTCTCTCCTGTCTTTATTGCTTCCAAGCTTCTCGGCAATGGCACGCTCATGCAACCCCTTACATGAAGGGTTCAGTCACCTCGACTCAATCTGATACGTCAAGCCCTCCAATAACAAGTTGAAAGCTGTCTCAAAATCACATCTCACATTATTTCTACCTTCCCAACGCGCGACACGGACTTCGGAGCAGTCCGCCACGCCGTGATAGTCCCGGCGCGAAGCATGGTCGGTCTATGAATCCTCTTCAAAGACTGGATGGAATAGGGGCCGCCCCACATAATGGTCCAATAGCACTGTGAGGGCCGTTGAGGGCGTCGTGCCTTGGCCCGGCGCCAAAATTGCACCTTCGCCGCTCTACTACTGGCCCGAAACGGACATCTGTGGACCCTTCCAGGCCGTGTTTGACCTGCTCCACACCGGTCAATTCCACATCTTGTCCGATTTTGTGAGGCCGGGTCCGATCCGGAAGGAATTCGCACTGTACCGTGTTGCTGATTGCAAAAAGTCGATGACGAAGTGTCGTAATGGGAGCCCAAATTCCAAAAGGGGGAGGGTCGATATCACACACGGTGATACTGTCGGCTCGATGATAATAGCGAAATAGCGAACGAGCTCTGAGCAGAGCAGAAAGATAAATAGCTTGAGATGTTCTTTCATCTCAGTCAACTCTCATCAGCATCCCAAACCACTTCTTCCTCATTCACAAACATCACTATCTAGCTTACTTCTGTCACCATGAGTCCTTCGGCTTCTCATCTTCGCCAGATTGGCATTCACCGCAACCTGCCAACCTTTGACGACTCTCTCGAAGGGCTTACGGCCATCATCACCGGTGCAAATGGCATCTCTGGCTTCAACACCATGAGGGCTCTCCTTGACAGCCCCAAGCGCTGGAAGACCATCTACTGCCTCTCTCGCAAGCCGCCCCCGGAGGAGATGATGGCTCTTCTGTCTCCTGAAGCCCAGTCCCGCATTGAAGTCGTCACCTGTGACTTTATGCAGGACCCTGCTCCGATCGCTAAGAGCATGACCCAAGCCGGTGTTCGGGCCGACCACGTCTTCTTCTACTCCTACATCCACAAGGACTGGTCTGAAGCTGAAGCCCTCGTCGAAAGCAACGTCAAGCTTCTCAAGAACTTTCTCGAGGCACTGGAGCTCGCCGAGATCAAGCCCAGCCGGTTCGTTCTGCAGACCGGCGGCAAGAACTACGGCGTGCACATTGGTCGTGTGCGGACCCCGCTCCTGGAGTCTGACCCCCAGCCGCGACACCTCCAGCCAAACTTCTACTACCCCCAGGAAGACATGCTGAAGGAGTTCTGCGCAAAGCACGGCACTTCATGGAACATCATAATGCCCACTGCCGTCATTGGTACTTCGTCAAACGCATCGATGAACACCTTCTGGTCCTTCGCTGTCTACGCTGCCATCCAAGCACGCAAGGGAGAGCCCCTTGCATTCGGAGGAGACTGGGAGCAGTGGCAGTATGAGTACTACCACTGCTCTGCCCGCATGACTGGCTACCTCAGCGAGTGGGCGGCCCTCGAACAAGGCTGCGCAAACCAGGCCTTCAACACCCAGGATGGTGGTCCCTTCACCTGGGAGCGCTTCTTCGCCGAGCTGGCTCGCTGGTTCGGGGCGAAGGGCGTGGTGCCGCCGCCTGAAGACGAGTCAGGGCTCAAGACAGTCGAAGGCAAGGCTGGTAAGAAGACACCTCTGGGCTACGGACCTCCGCTGTCGTACAAAACCAGCTTTACTCTTCGGGAGTGGGCTGCTGATAAGAAGAATGTGGAGACCTGGCATGAGATCATGAAGGAGTCCGGAGGCAAGATCACTCATGACCCCTTCAAAGACGCAGATGCCTTTTTCATGGGAGACTTTGCTTATCTCAGATTTGGAAGCGTGTCCTTGAACAAGGCCAGAAGGTTTGGCTGGACTGGGTTCCTTGACACCATGGAGAGCATCTTTGAATCTTATCAGGAGATGGCAAAGTTGGGTATGTTGCCAAGCATGCAGGTCGATGCTGCCCAGCCACTTGGCTGTTAAGCACGTCACCAGAGGAGACAACGTAGAGTGATTAGGGCAATGAGCAAATTTTATTCACATCGACGTCGTGCTTTAAGCCCATTACGACGATGAAATGTGAAATGTTCATGTAAATTGATGTTGGTTTAAAAGAAAAACATATTTCCACCTCGGTTACCTCTGAACCGGGGTCAGTTTGACATGCATCTTGGGCTTGGCCCAGAACACAACGGAAGTGAAGTTTGGTCTCACGTCCCAATCACGGTCTTCTGGCTTGAGCTCAATGTCGAAGTGCCATATAAGCTTCGCCAGGAACATGCGCATCATTCCATAAGCAAAGCTATTTTACTTGCTGTCAGTGGGGTCCTCATTGGATGAACGGTAGAATGACTTACCCCTTTCCCAAGCAATTTCTGGGCCCCTTGGCAAATGGTTGGCAGGCTCCCTTCTGGTCCGCGGCAAAGCGCGGGTCATCGGCACAAGACTTCAACCACCTTTCTGGCAAGTAGGAGTCAGGCTCAGAGAAGTTGGCTTCCATATGGTGAGTTGCCCATTGCGGTACGCCCACGGTAGTCTGGTGAGGTTGATTAGCTTGGAATTGTGAACGAAATCACAGGCCACTTACCCCCTCAGGAATGTAGTGCCCATCCACCATGCCTCCACCAGGTGGTCCGACTCTCGGGATGACTGCTGCAACAACGGGGCGCATCCGCATGCCTTCATCAATACAGGCTGTCAAATACTCCATGGTCGCCAGCCTAGAGAAGGTGATCTCTTCGTCACTCTCAATGGTCCGAAGCTCCTCGGCCAACCTATTGTAAGCGTGAGGGGTAGTCAGGAGATGGAACATGACCACAGACAAAGTCGTGGCTGACGTCTCACTTCCGGCGAAGAACAGGAGCTGAGCGAAGTTGATGATCTTGTCCCTGGTCCATGACTCCCTATCGTCATTCTCCGCCCAGATCATCGTCATGAAGTCAGGTCGATCGTTGCCCATCTTCTCCCGCTTTTCAGCCTTCTGCGCGACAATGTCCACCGTCTCAAGCCACGTCTTCAGGCCCTTCTGACTTGACAAGATCTTGTACAGAAGCCTCATCAGTGGCAGTCTGTTGAACAGCTGCAGGAGGCCAATAAAGGGAGAGACGTTCAAGATCATGTCAACGAAAGGGTCCATCTCACCCTTCTCCATGCAGTACAGCGACTCGCCAGTAGACAGGTCGGCCATCACATCGGCAGTGGCGAAGGTGACCCAGTCAACAATATCGACGTCTTCCTGAACCCTATCACGGAGCTCTGAGATGAGCATGTCGGCGTATCTCTGAATGATGGGTTCCTGGGCCTTCATCGCCTTTTCCGAAAACGCGGGTGCGACCTGGCGTCGCAGCGCGCGATGTGTGGGCTGGTCGGCCGAGATCATAGAATCATTGAGGGGCGTGCCCCGGACGTCATAGAAGACTGCATCCTTGGGAAACTCAAGCTTGCCCTTGGTTTTGACGCCGTAGATATCATCCAGGGCCTGAGCCGACGAGAACGAAAGTTCGTTGGGCCCGACCCTCACGACTGGTCCATACTTCTCATGAAGGGTCTTGGCATGCCTCCAGTAGTCAGCCTTGTAGACCTGGCGGAAGAACTTTGGCAGCCACGAAACCGCGTAATGCGGCGGGCCGGGGATATTTTTCAAGGGATGGAAGAAAAGATTGTAAAGAACGATGGAGATTCGATATGCAACAAACTGCTTCTGGTTAGTTGAAACCACTGAAGAGGGTTGTAACTTACGGCGCAGGTGGCCAGAAGCCACACAGAACCCATCGCAGAATGAGTGTCTCAACACCTAGCGAGCGGTTTGATCTTCGCCGATTTTGCCTTCGGTGTCCGATTGTCTATATGTACATAGCTTGTTGCTATCTTGCAGAACTGTTGATATTGAGGG
Source organism: Colletotrichum theobromicola (assembly GCA_014705045.1). Taxonomy (NCBI): domain Eukaryota; kingdom Fungi; phylum Ascomycota; class Sordariomycetes; order Glomerellales; family Glomerellaceae; genus Colletotrichum; species Colletotrichum theobromicola. Next base: position 175,548 of record JABGLZ010000501.1, on the reverse strand, counting down.
CTAGATTGCAATACCCAGGAGACGTCTTGGCCGTGGAAAAGCGGCATTTGGTGTTGCTCTAGGTTCCCATGAGTTGTGGAACAGCCCGCAGGTCCTCGGTATCCCACTTATCGCGACTGTTAAATGTTGTCAGCCCATTCGGGCAGAATCATGCCGATCAGGCGTAGCCGGGCAAGGTTGATGAATCGAAGAGCTGCCTCCTCTAGAGCGCAACTTTGATGTTATATCCCACGTGGTGAACTGCCGGCGAACAATGCCCGTTCTTGGGTATGCTCGAGCGTTAAAGGCGGTACATGAAATAAGTGGACCCAAACATTCGGGGTTTCCGTGTGGTTCGGCTTTTTCGTAAAAAAAGGCCAAATGGTGACATCGGCCCTACACACTCCCAGGAGGTCAAGAAAAGGCCGCCACAAGCTTCGACTGAGCAGGAACTTAATCGTGTGCCCTGTAAGGCGGAGTATTCCTCTGGGGAACTTGCCTCTAAGTGCGACTGCTATCAAGCCCTGATTAGGAATGAGCGCCTGCCGAGTCTCCTTGGTAACAAGGGATGACAAGGGATAACTCAGGGGTCATGCATCGCCGATTAAGCGGTTGACCCGTAAACATGCGGCCTTATCCAGTTGAAGTCGCGATGATTCACAAGAAGGACCCCTGGAGTTGAAGTTGAGGCTCGTGAACGGACTGTAGCAGGGCAGAATTTCAGCGAGTAATCTTTCCGCTAAAGGTCAACGTGTAGTGCGCGAGTCATTACTAAGCCCTTCGTCAAGTGCTTTGATCTCCTATCGTGGATATTCTATTCAAGGTACTCGAGTCATATATCACTTGTCCCAGTTCTTCGGGAAATGCCGTGATATCTGATCGACTCCCACACTCTGCAAGCCCAGACGGGAGAGACGGCAGATACGTACCCCATAATACTCGATACTCAGAGCTTAAGGCCAAGGGCCGCTACTCGTAAATACGAGAGTGGCATTGGGACATTGGAAAATGAGAATACAAAGGCGTTGCACTGTAGCGAAAGATCGCTTCCCGAAGACCGTCGCCCTCTCTCGCTTACACCAATCCTTTATCTTACCGAAATCGTTGAACAATGGCTGAAGAAATGTGGAAATATTCAACTCCCATTGACCCGGAGACGGTCAGGAAGACTGGATGCTTCACGACTCTGCCAGTCAGAATCAACAACCGTGACGACCTTGCAAACGCCGCGTCTTCACGCGTGCTCAAGGACTGGGCAGATCATACTGGCAACCAGAACATCGACCCAAACAGAGTGTCATTCTCCCCCGTAGGAAGCTTCTGCTCCTTGATCTACTGCGAAACCATACCCGAACGCTTGGACTCCATATCTTATCTTACAGATCTTTTCTTCTTGATCGACGGTTTGTCAACCCTGCGATGCGTTCGGGAGGGTTTGCTGACATTAGAAATAAGATGCAACCGAAGAGGTTGAGAATGACAAGGTCGCTCAAGAACAATGGGCAGGCTTCTCAGGAGCCATGACCGATTCGCTTGGAGAGACACCCCATCGTGATCATGACCTGGATTCCATGAAGAAGAAGAAGCTGGTCGCCCGCGTAATGCTCGACTTCATGAGGTTAGACTCGGCCCTTGGCCTGGACCTCGTCAAGAGCTGCAAAGCTGGCTGGACTCCTCTGGCAGCTGGCGTCGAGTGGGAAACGATGGAGGACTACCTTCAATTCAGACGACTTAGTGCAGGCCTTGAGTAAGTATTCTTTTCATGAGATGGCGTTTCTCTCTCTAATATGAGTAGCATCTATTGGACGAAAACCGTCTTCGGTCTCGGAGAAAAGCTTTCAGATGACGATGAGAAGCTGATCCGACCCCTTGTTTGGGCCGCTGAGAAGGCCGCCATGCTCAACAACGACTACTGGAGCTGGGACATTGAGTACTTCCAGGCGAACCAGAAGATCGACATGCTGACCAACGCCGTCGCGGTCTTGATGAGGAAAGAGGGCCTCACGGCCGAGGAAGGCAAGGATCGCATCAAGAACCTCATTTTGGGGTACGAGGCCGAGTACTCTCAACTGAGAGCGCAGTTCTACGAAACTCACCCTTCAGCGAGACTTTACCTGCGGAAGCGAGTTGAGCTGGCAGGCTCGATGGCTGCTGGTGTGAGTTTCTGGAGCGCTAACTCCCCTCGGTACCACCTGCCAACCGAGAAGCCCAAACCATCGGTTATGCCTGTGGAGGTCAAGCTCAATGATATCACCCTGACAAGTTCTGCTGCAAGTGTCGCCAGCACGGAAAGCGAGGACTTTTTGGACGCGACATCGGGCAGCGGCACCGAGCTCACAAGTCAGAGCTCCCATTCCGACGATCCCACCAAACGCTCGTATTTCGACGTACCAAAGTTGGGTCCGAGTGCAATCAATGAGCCCATCGACTACGTGAGCGGCATGCCATCAAAGGGAGTGCGATCTTCCCTCATTGATGCCATGAACCAATGGTGCCAAGTGCCATCCGCACAGCTAGCGGTAGTCAAGCGTGTCATCGACCTTCTCCACAACTCGTCGTTGATACTGGACGATATCCAAGACGATTCGCCCATGCGGCGCGGTAAGACGGCGACACATTTGATCTTCGGCGAAGCCCAGTCCATCAACAGCGCTACCTTCTTGTACGTTCGCGTCGTGCAAGAGGTCCATGCTACTGGCAACGCGGCCTTGATGAAGGTGCTTCTCGAGGAGCTAGACGACCTGCATGTCGGTCAAAGCTGGGATCTGTACTGGAAGTACAATCTGAAGTGGCCGACTGAGGATGAGTACTTTAGCATGATCGACCTCAAGACCGGCGGACTCTTCCGGATGCTGGTTAGGATGATGCAGGCCCTGACGCCTGGGTCGAGTACGGAATTTGTCTGCGATGCGCTGGTATCCATGGTCAGCCGCTTCTTCCAGGTCCGAGACGACTACCTCAACCTCAACTCCCGCGAATACAGCAACCAGAAGGGCTGGTGCGAGGACTTGGACGAAGGAAAATTCTCATGCCTGATCATCCACTGCCTCGAGAACAGCCCCAAGTATCGCGACCGGATTATGGGTCTCTTCAGGCAAAGGACCGGATGTTCAGGGCCGATGCCCAGCGTTGGGAAGGTTCAGGTTATAGAGTACCTGCAAGAGGCGGGAAGCTTCGATGCCTGCTGGGAGCTCTTGAACAAGTTGGAGGACGAGATTGAAGGTGAGATTAAGAGGTTGGAAGCAGTTACTGGGGAGGAGAACCCGCAGATGCACCTTCTGTTGAAGCTTCTCAGTGTGAAGAACGAGAAGCCGAACAAGGGGGCGGTGATCGTGCCATTGGGAGCGTAGTTTCTTCGTACATTATACCATGCCGAGCTGCTTTTTGTTGGACTGGAATCACTGGATTTAGAGGCTTAAAAGCAACCCCCTGTTTTCTGGGCTTTTGGCCATGAGTAACCATCAGTGACAATGATAATTATGATAGTAGGCCCTTGTCAAGTAAGCGGTTGTGGTGAAAAAGCCTACTTGTCTCCCAGATAGTCTCATAAGAGGACGATTGCGATGCGTGTAAGCGGTCCAAGCGACTGCTTGATATTTTCGAAGTCCCCTGGAACTTACAGGACATGGCTCTCGATCGACATACCCATTGACGATTGACGAGATCTCTCGCCTTCCATCTCCGGTATACCTTTAGCCGGTTCGCATCGCTCTTCTTGGCTTCGCTTTCCCGAGAATGCTCTCTGCCATTAAATCTCTTGGAGGCTTCGTCTACGATATCGTCGCTAATCTAATAGTCCGCTACCGAAGAATCGACCATCACATCGTCCACTTCAATCTCACCCTTCATCGTGTATTCCTGCACATCACCGTTGGAGCAATGCCACTCCGCAACGACCACGCTGACTTCTCCAACACAGTGATCATGGCCGCATAGGAAGCGGAGTTCATCTGACACTGCTGGCTAACCTCCACAGCTGTTGGGTAAGAAAAACAAAGTTTGGCCAAACTGCCTGTCGCACAACATCGCCAAGCATAGTCTCGTGGGGTCACAAATTAGCCTGCAGTCCCATTCCTAACCCTTATTGGCATTCGGCAGTTTAAATCGCCGGCGAATTGGCTCTTCGTCCCGATGGACCCTGGTTTTCGGCCGTGCCTCGGTCATACTTTCCCCGGATTTCGGTTTCGAGGACCCCCCATCTCCCGGCGTGGGTTGCAACCCCGCACGCCACGGTAGTATTCCCCCGCCAGGCTGGGCGAACTGCAAAGATGACTCCAATATCGCTTCCTGGCCGTGATTCGATGGTCTGATGTCTGACCACGTTCGTAAGGCTTGGCTCGATTGGAGGAACCTTGGATCTATATCCGGGGCGGATAACCAGGGCTTTTGAGGATCCTGCGTGGTGTTCGGTATTTGAACCTCGATGTTCCCCATCAAAAAATCTGGCGTCTGGTTCTCATCCATGCTTCTCATCTGCTTTTGAACCCACCGGCAACAAATCATGGCCATCGTCGGTGCGAAAGAAGAACACGCCGATCCGCAGTTGACGCGGATCGCGGAGAACGACAAGAAGCCATGGTACAAGAAGCCGAATCTGAGGTTCCTGTACCTCATTCTCATCCCTACAGGTCTCGGTGTGGAGTGGACCTCCGGGTTTGACTCTTCAATGATGAACAGTCTCCAAGCCGTGGAATCATGGTTCAACTGTATGCCGCCGTCTCAGTTCGAGACTGTCCTTTGTGACGAAGCAGCTGACGCGTCTATCCAGACTTTGGTCGCCCAAACTCTTCTCGTCTTGGTCTCCTCAATGCCATGTACTCTCTCGGCGCTCTCATGGCTATCCCTTTCGTTCCGATTGCGAGTAACTACCTCGGTCGTCGCCGCACGATCCTTCTTGGTTCGTGGATCATGGTAATGGGAGCAGGTCTACAGGCCGGCTCACGGAACCAGGACATGTTCTTGGCCTCGCGCTGGGTTCTTGGTTTCGGCATCCCCTTCGCGATCATAAATGCGTCTTCCCTGCTCGGAGAGCTCTCGTACGCCAAGGAGCGATCCACCATGACGAGTCTTTTCAACGCTTCCTGGTTCGTGGGTGAGTTACCGGACAGACGAGAACTCGGCAAACCTCGGGTGTACTAACAGGTCACTCTTCAGGAGCGATTATCGCCGCAGGTGTGACATATGGTACGTGCTTCTGACTTGATCTTCCGATACTCAAGCGGATTGGAACCCAGTGCTGACGTGAAAACTCAAAGGCACCTTTCAAATGACCAGTACTTGGGCATGGAGAATCCCCAGTCTTCTTCAGCTGGTACCCAGTGCATGCCAGATCTGCTTCATGCCCTTCTGTCCCGAGTCGCCCCGATGGCTCATCTCGAAAGACCGATGCGATGAAGCATTTGCAATCCTGCAGAAGTATCACAGCGAAGGCGAAAACGGTGACGAGTTCGTGAGTCTTGAATACGCTCAAATTCAGTCCACCATTCAACAAGAAAAGGCGGTTGCCAGCAAGTTCGCTTGGGGCGATGTCTTCAGAGATGCTGCCATGCGCAGACGTTTCATGATCGCGGGCATTGTCGGTTTCTTCACGCAGTGGAGCGGAAACGGTACGATCAAGGTGACCGCATATCTCATGTGTGTGCTAATAACTGCGCAGGTCTTTTGTCTTTTTACATGAAAAAGATCCTTAACCTCGTTGGAATCACTGATAACCGAACTGTACAGAAGATCATTCTCAGTAACACCTGCTGGGGTATGTTTCCCTTCCTCAATATGTTCATTGCACCTATCTCTGATGATGGGTTTGCGATCGTCTTCTTTGCGAGTTTGAGGCTGACTAGATAGGTCTGATAAACGCCACACCAATTGCTCTTATTGCGCCACGCTTCCCCCGGAGAAGGATGTTCCTCATTTGCACTATCGGTAAGCAGCCATACCCAAGACCTCACTTCAGCTTCCGCAGAGTTCGGGGCATAGGGGCCTTGAGGATTGACATCGAACATCGCGCTAACGGCTCCAAATAGGTACCGCATGCGTCTACACTGTCTGGACCATTGCCTCGGCCAGGTTCGCAATCGACGGATCTAAAGCAGCCGCGATCCCTGTTCTGGTCTTCATCTATCTTTACTCGCCGTAAGTCAGACTAGCATACTAGAGCACCTCGCTCCAGTGCCGGCCAACTAACGCGTAGCTTACTCAAAGATTCTATAATATCGGATGGAACGCTCTCACGTATGACAAGCCCCCTTGAAGAGCTGCGCAGGCTTGTGCTAACTTCTACCAGGTACACCTACATGGTCGAAATCTTCCCGTACACCGTCCGGTCTCAGGGCATCGCTGTTGAGCAACTCACCGTCAGATTCGCCGTCTTTTTCAACACCTACGTCAACCCGATTGCCCTGGACAGCATCGGCTGGAAGTACTACTGCGTGTACTGCGTTTGGATCCTCGTGGAAATCGCGACCGTCTACTTCGTCTTCCCCGAGACATACGGACGAACGCTTGAGGAACTCAGCTTCATGTTCGAGGGCAAGGAAGTGCAGGACAAGGTGCAGAAGAACACTCAGAAAGTGCTCCAAGTTGAGCTTGAAGATGTGGGCCCGCGTGGCGGCTCCAGAGACGAAGCGCGGGACACGAAGGTGTAGTGGTGATTCGTGCTCGGAAATCCGGGGGTTGGCGGGAGCATGTGTGATGCGGTACTCACGATATTTTCTTTGGGTCCTGCCATTCAAACTCACGTATAAACATCAATATTGATCGACAATCTTATCATGTTGACCAAGCGTCATCCATAGTGGCGCCAAGCTTTCAATTGGTGTCGAATTTGCCATCGGTCCTACGGGAAACCGCGGAGACGGGCCGAGTGGGCCCTCATCGCACGGAGCTTAGCTCCGCGCAAAGGTCTTCCCGGCATGTATCTTTCACAGATTTCCATGCTCCATATGCTATGAGCTTATATGAATAACTGCAATTCCAATTTCATGTTCCCCCAGCCCGGCCGTTTCGGTACAATCGCAGACGTCTAATAGTAAAAGCTCAGGGGTACAAAGACGCGAACCAGGGGTGCGGTGGAGCAGGCGGTCGCACAAGTGAGACAATCAGAGGGTTGGGCCGCTTATCTACAACCAGGAAGGGCTGCCTGGGAAAGGTTCGCTTCCCGTTGAATCGTTCATTATGATTAAATTCTAAATCGACGCAAGAAGCACACATTACTGAACGATCTTCAGACCATGCCATCCCGTCAGCCAGTCAAGTGAGGTATGTTTGCGACCTTGCCATGTTCCTGCTCATCATGTTACCTCCTTAGGGCAATGCCACTGATCGACAAAGGATGGTATGGTACCTTTGGCTTGGTGTCTGCATCTTCACTGACCTCTTGTGTCAGCCGCGTCATCTTCAGGGATTCCCATCGTGGCTGAACCGCATTTTCGACGCCCTGCCAACTTGCGCAAGGTGATCTTCGGCCCCGTGCTCGTCCTTCCTATCGCGTAGCGAACCAACAGGCCGGAGCTGCTGCTCCTTTACTTATTCCGGCCCACTGGCACAGCATCCACCTGACCGCGGCATGGCACGGCGTGGGATGTTTGCCAACAATAGCTGACCCGTCGCACAAGAACATGGGAGTAGCTGTTGTTCCCGTCACATAGCTGTTGGGTTCCGACGGTTCGGGATGACGACAGCAGCACGTCAATTTGAATATCGAATCGCTTTTGGGCAGTTTGAAGTCAAACAGACGGCACTGAATTGTTTCAAACTGAATAATTACTTGTTTTTTGGTGTTTAGCTTAGCGATGAAGCCTCTCCACAAATTTAATGGCCGCAGGAGTATTTCATATGCTCTTCAATCCGTGCTCTCACGAGCTATCTCAAAATGTTTCCTGTCCAAATTCAATACCTTCACCGACCACAGCGTTTCACCTCGGTTGACACAGCTCTGTGTTGGAAGAACCCTCTCTATTTCTTTGAAGCAGCATGTCCTTGATAGCCAGAGCCGTTCGCGGCGCCGCCATCTCGGCCCATGCGGGGCCGTACCCATCATTCGTTGCTCCGCAAGCAATCCGGAGGTTCTCCGCACCGCACCCTCCGCATCCGCGCCGACCGTTCCATAGCTCGCAACCACGGACTCACGCTAAACCGAAGAACCACAGGCCAACGGACCACCCCGCGACCGAGATCAAGCCGCCCAGGAACACCAACTTTGGCAGCGGCCGCTTTTCCGACTTCGATCTCAAAGGCCGGACGTTTATCGTGACGGGTGGGGCGCAAGGTCTGGGCTTGAGCCTGGCAGAAGCGCTAGTAGAAGCTGGCGGCAAGGGTAAGTCCAGTGATGTCAGGATGACTTTGGTGCCATGGGAACCTGACGAATTCTCAGTTTACTGTCTGGATCAGCAAGAAAGGCCCCACGAGGACTATGCAGAAGCATTGAAACGCGTCGTTCCGGAATGGGGCGGTTCGCTGCACTACAGACAGGCGGATGTTGTGGATACCGAGGGCCTCGACAAGGTCATCACCGAGATCGCCGACAAGAACCAGAGGCTGGATGGTGTAATAGCCGCTGCTGGAATTATGCAAATTACTCCGGTGATAGAGTATACTGTCCCCGATATCGAGAAGATGCTTGCGGTCAATTACACGGGCGTCTTCATGACTGCGCAGTCCGCGGCTCGCAGCATGTTGAAGTACAAGAACCACGGCAGCATCTGCCTGATCGCAAGCATGTCGGGACTCGTCGCAAACATCGGCATGCTGTCGCCCGCGTACAACTCTTCGAAAGCAGCAGTAATACAGCTTGCACGGAATCTAGCAATGGAATGGAGTCCGATGAGGAAAGACGGCTCTGGCGGCATCCGGGTCAATTGTATTTCTCCCGGCCACATCTTAACGCCAATGGTGGAGCAGAACTTCAGGGAAGTGCCGGGTTTGAAGGAAGAACGGGAGGGCCACAATATGTTCGGTCGACTCGCCGATACAACTGAGTTCAAGGGCGCTGGTCTGTTCCTGATGAGCAATGCAAGCACGTTTATGACGGGGAGCCAGCTTGTAATCGACGGTGGTCATACTGCGTGGTAATAGATTTTTCTAGTCTTAAATGTAGAATTGACGGTCTGACCATGGTAGAAAGTCACCAGGTTCATGTCGCAAGAGAGGTTTCACGCACGGCAACCAGAGTTCAGGCGATACCGATGGCAAATGTTAGGTCCCAAACATTCAATCAGAAGCAGACAGTGTCAACTCCATACTATCAATTTTGGCACTGAGAGCTGAAGATGAAATTCTTTCGTAAATATAATTTGCTCTTTTGAACAACCAGAGTTTGTATGGTTACGACCACTCATATTACCTCTCACAATCTTCGATTTGCAGTCGTTTTCAGATTGCTGTTTGTCACTCTCGAGAGCGGCCTCGGCAGCGATGAAAAGTATCCAACCAAAACTCAAGAGTAATACATGATCAACGCAGCAATTTAGATCGTTGTTAGTGAAAGTCCCCACAAGGAAAATGGACACATTCCGAATTGTCTCTTCAGGTCTTCCAGCCTGAGCCCTATTGCCATCATACTAAACAGTGTCAATACGCGCCGTGCCAACATACGAGTGCGAAAAACTGCTATCAAAGCCATGAGAAACTGATACCTTCAACGTCGATTTCCTCTTCTCCTGGGTCCCTACCAGTCCGCACATCTATACTAATGCTCACTTCCACTTGGCTGTTGTTTGCTGCCCTGGCGAGTTCCTCACGGATGCGCTTCTCAAACTCCGTCTTCATCATCTCAAACTTTTCCTCCTGTCCAAGTTTTATGATCTTCTCCACCTCTGCATTTGAGGTCTCCAGGAGGAAATGGAGTGACTCTACATCAGATAGCCGTACCCATGATGGAAACTCAGTCAGCAGCTCAGAAAGCTTCTTTTTCCCGAAGCCTTCTTTTGGTTTCCAGTTACGCTCTCTGTATTTTGGATAATGCGCCACAATTGTGTAGATGAACTTGACCTGTGGCTTGACCGCTATCGGGTCGACACTGTCCAGTTCAGCATTCCCGCGGGCACGAGACCCGGCGTTGACGGCCTTTCCATCAAGAACAGTGGGTTCGGACGTGAAAGACCCAGCGACAGGATGCACGCTCAAGGGCTCTGTCCCAGCATTTGGCCTCTGAGCCACGTCCTCTCCTCTGGTTGTAGTGGGTGCGATTGGCTGGTTCTTGGGTATGTCTGCAGCCGTCGGGATGGACTCTGCAACGGCATTCTCTTGCATGGTCCACTCGTCCAAGAACGCGTTAACGGGGTCCTCCTGGGGTAAATCCTCAACAGTGGGCTGCGTTGAAGATGTTACGTTTGCACCAATAGCACCATCTGAGATACTCAGTCCGTTGCTGGTAGATCCTGGGCTTGGTGGATGCTCGGGGGACTCTCCGGCGGCCCAGTATTGTTCAGGGGTGGCCCACTCCGGCTCTCTTCGCACCTTTCTTTGTCTAGTTGATGAGCGATTCGCAATCTGTGTCGAGGATTTGCGTCCCCGTTTGGAGGATGACTCGGAGCGGGCGGACGATAAGTCAACCTCTCGTCTTCGTTTGGTCGACGGTGCCATCTCTGCGAATGGCGCGAACTGCTTCGTATTGTATTCTTAGATCAGCCGACCTTCGTTCAGTGCTTCGCAGCCTCGGTTCGTCACCCAGAGGCTGTACTTATAGACTTACAGTTGCAGCCTGAGCCTGAGTAGTTAGGTCAGGGCTCCTCGGTACCAAGTACTGATCTCTCGAGATGCCCGAATGACGAGAGGCATTCTCGGAAAGCTCTGACTCATTCATGTCCTTGCCAACTGTATATGCTCTCACGGTGCGACTCCGCTGTCTAGCCGGTCTATAATTACACGTAAGCTTCGTATCACGACGAGACTCATTCAGTCGTGGCTTACCTCAGAAGAGGCGGCTCTTCGTCCTCGACGCTCTCCAGTTCAATGGCGTTATCAAAATCGAGCCCGCTTTTAGATCCTCTGTCTGTTTCGTTCTCTTTACTCAAGGATTTTCGGTATTTGCTGTTGCGATTGCGAGAGCCTTGGACATTGAGCCGCCAAAAGAGTTGTCGCAAGATTTCTTTGATTCTGAGAGCCGGTTAATGAAGAAGTCTTCTTTTCCAAGGACTCTAATCGCGCTTACCTTTCCTGGTCTGTTGAATACTTGAGCTTCACGGCATCAAATGCACCGTCATCTGGCCAAAATCTCTCTGTGTTGTTGTCACGGTCCAGGAAGGCTTGGACCATTTTCGATAAGGCGGTCTGTTGATCGTCAGATTTCCAGTCAACAAGACTTTTCCCATGGATTCCTTCATCAGTAACGAAGACGTTTCGAAAGTCTTGCATGGCGTCTTTCAAATCGTGAAACTTCTCTTTCTGTGAGTCGCCATAACCAAGCTGTTCGCGCAGGGCGGTGACGCTAGGGATAGCGGTTGGATTCGCAGGCGTCGGCATCATGGGGTGCGGCTTGGTAACAAGTACAAGGATAAATGCAGAAGCAACAGAGGCTGGCTATCCGGGGCCTTTAAGAGATGACACGGTCGCTGGCCTCCTGCTTTTGAAGCTTTGCAAGCAGCCCTGTCTTGACTGGCGTAAGCTGGGCTTGGGCTGGCCGTCATGGACGGAAAGCTGACCCAATAAGTATTTAGATATCAAGGAATTGCGAGAGGCTATTGAGCTGGTCAAATGACGCAACGCGTGAATGAATCGCTCATGCATGTTGGTGCGGTCGCCTTAGATGGCCTCACGGCTGGGTTATTGTGGCAGTACACCCATTGCAGCCTGGCAGTGGCCGTCTGAAGTAGTCGCAGCTGAAGGCAATGGTCAGGTTCGAGCAGCTTCCTCCCCTGCAAGTACACCTGCAAAATCAGCCTATTATACGAAAGGATGGAATATTGATCGGTTCACTTTTGTGACAAGGACTCATTCAGATGTTTCGCTGAAGAGTACATCATTTCCGGATAGACTGCAGACAAGATGATGGTTTCCGTCTGGCATTGGCCTTACTCAATATAAACGCTTAGGATGAATCCCCAGCGAGTCAGTGAACGATTCTTTTCAATGGTCGATGTACCTGTTCGAGCGAAGACCTTACCAACAACACAAATTCTTGTTCGTCTCAGGTTGCCCTCGTATTCAAATCTCGCAGGACCTCATTCCCAGAAAAGAGTCGGCGTAGGCATTTTGATGTAGAGAATTCAGCCTCGTTGCCTATCGTTGACATGCAGGGGGATGCAGGGGCATCAACTAGGTCAGGACGATGGGCGCGTTCTGGGAAGTCGATATCTTTTGTGCAAGCCCATGATAATTAAAGTTTGAAATTCGAAACGTTTAGGAGCTTTTGTTCTTTTTGTAGTAGCATCTCCGAACCACAGTGACGCATGAGTGGCTGCTGCGCCGCGGGCTTGCAGCGGAAACCGTCCAGGCCGTACACAAGGTCCAGCTTGCAGGCATACATTTCAACTACGACGCCGCGTTGTCTCGGAAGCAGACCTCACTTGGGCGGCTAATGCTCGACCGAAGATTTCTAGGCAGGAGGTCTGTTTGACCTCCTCCCATGCAGAGGCGGCCTCCCATTGGGGCAGTGTATTGCAGTGACCTCAGAAAAGACATGGAATCGTATCCAAGATTACATCTCACAATTAGATTTTGTGTTGTACATTTTGAGTGTCCATGTCTATTCACGGTTCCTCGAGCGCGTTCACAATGTGCGATCGAAAGTCGCTCGCCTCGTCTCATTCTAGACTTGGGCGGAGGAAGGCGCAGCACGAGATATCTTTAAGAGCGCCTGCCTTCTCTGATTATCCCACAAATTGACCTCTTCATCACTCATGAAGACTTACTACAGGTACCATTGCGTCCCGGTCGAGGGAGAGCCTCCCACATCAAATCGCAATACCACAAATCACCCCAGGGCTTATATTGAGGCATCCAGTGGTGGAAACTTGAGTAACCACGTCTGACGGTAGGAATGACAGGATAAAACTCTGCGTTGTGGCTCGCTAGTCGTGCGACCACGCTAGTACTCGCGTAGGATTTCGTCTCGAACAAGACTCGGTCTGCCCCTTGAGCAACTCAATAGCCGTCATATCTTTGGGTTGTCTGGTAGTCTTGCTTTCTTTCTTTGATTGGCAAACTGGCTGAATCCTGGTTGTTTGCCCATAAATTCCCTATGCAACGCTCAATGCACTGATAGATGGTTCGCTAGCAAGAGACGGGTCATTTGAGCAAGCGTGGTACGTAAAGATCTGAGGGTTCCAAGAAGGTTTTGGATGCCACATAGGTTCGTTAGGCACGTAAGGCAACCGGTGGACTTAGCGCTTACAGCTTGCTGGTCGCCAATGAGCTTTAAAGAGATGGTTCTTCTTTCCTTCTGACTTCTTTTCATACTTTCGTATAGCAGGATGCCGCCTGCGGGCACACAATTTCGATTGGCGTATGACTCTGACGGGGAAGATTTGAGCGCCAAGATGGCTTACAGAGAAACCTCTTTGGCCAACCTATTCAGGTATATGAAGAGAGCGCGAGTCGCCTTGCAAGGGCAGTTCCTTGTCCACACAACACGACCAATTACTCCTCCTAACATTGACTTGGGTAAGCCTTGAAAGTCCCATATTTCGAAAATTACATGGCCAACTCAACTAACGACTCAATCATCAGTCGATTGCCTCCCCCGGTCTACAACGTCCTTCCAAGACGCCAAAAGACGACTCTTAATGTAAGTATTGAATGACGAGAACTTGGACTGAATCAATCACTTACGCATTTTTAGCATTTCCTACAGAGGTCACAATGAAGTTCTACACCGTTGTTGGTCTCCTACTTTTGCAAACTGCAAGCTTAGTGGCGGGTGCTTGTACCTGTCAAACTATGATCAAAGGGTTATGGCAGCCAAACACCTCGGCTACGAAGAAATGCTGCGATAAACTGAAGGGCAACATGGAAGATAATAAATGCATGGATGTTCTGGAAGAAGCAAAGCCATGGCAGGACTGCTGTTCAATTACGGCCAAGGCTCGGGGCGGCACTGGGGGAGGTATTCAGTGTACCATGTGGGTCGTACCCCATTAGGGACCAGGCGGAATGGGCATCTACTGTATGCCGCAGCTCAGCCAGTGATTTCCGATTCAATCTACAACTATCCATTTGAGGGGTAGATATTTACTTCGAGTTGGGGATGGTAGTGTCGCATAGGTTCGATCTGGCTTTGAGAGTGGCCTGTAACAAGCATAGAATACTCTACGCATAATGTCAGATCAGCAGCGATGATGAAAATGATCATCGAGTAGACTTGACATCCCTGGTTCCGATGGTGGATTAATTGGCCCACGACGGTTCCCCTCGCATTCAGCTTCCGCCCATCCCTATGTCGTTGCCGTTCCTGAACAGATGAGGTCCGGGCCAGTCACGATGAACATTCCCCGCGATGGATGCGTTATACAGTGCAGTAAAAATTGACTCTGAACAGTCAACACCGTGAATCAACCCGGCAGAGTGTTGTTCTAAGGAGTATCTCGCGTGATATTTCGCTTAATAGCTCAGTGGAGGGGTGACAATCATGCCTAGCTCGCAGTTTATGGTGTTAATAATCCTACCGTATGCGGTATATAAGTCCACCACCAGTGACCCCCATAATTGCTCATCATGTTCGCTAGAGTCACCATATATGACTATCGTAGCCGTCCCGTTTGATATCCACAGAACGTACATAGACGATAAGGGAGAGTTTGACTTGATTTCACAGAGACTAGCAAATCTGTCTCTCGACATTTTGTCACTTTAGCGCATGCTTCATTTGCTGTAGTGGGCGATGTAATCTGACGTATGATCCCGCAGCTCAATCACAGTCAACATGCAGGGATGTTCTCATATCCGTCTTCAATGTATAGGTAGCGTACATGTGTCGAGTAACAACGCCATACATCTTCCTCTAGCAGCTTTCGAATTCTTGACCTCTGAGATGAACCTTTGTAGCGGCACTGCGGTTTGCGACACATGGTGGGCGCATTTCTCGCTTCGGCAGAGGTGTCTTTTCTGGCTCACAACGTTCTGGTGGCGTATCATGAACCTGGATAGTTACCCTTCGCGCCCTCCCATGAAAGTTTCGCAATGCTGCCATCCTGGATCCTACATCACAACTTCCGTGGGGCGGAACAACTGCGTCAAAATGAAGGTCGAGGGTAACGGGTGCAACCCGAAAGCGGCCTACCATGCGCGGGCACAAACGCATCCACACCCAGTCGCCAAACGATTGTTCGAGATCGCCGAAACCAAGAAGTCGAACTTGATCATTTCCGCCGACTTCAGAACCACCGCAGAGATGCTAAAATGCGCCTATGGTAAGCTACCCGTACACACCGTCAACCCGTGAACCACCCTGCTAAGAAGACGTCTTCCAGACATAGGACCGTACATCGCCGTCTTCAAGACCCACATCGACATGATATCAGACTTCTCCGACCTCACGATCAACGGGCTCAAGGCAATCGCGCGAACCCACAACTTCCTCATCTTCGAGGACCGCAAATTCGTTGATATCGGACACACCGTCATCGGGCAGTACCACGGCGGCGCGCTGCGCATCTCCGAGTGGGCAGACATCGTCAACCTCTCCATCCTCGGCGGGGAGGGCATTGTGGATGCGCTCGATCAGACCATCAAGCACCCAAACTTTCCGTTCCAGGGGCAGAGGGCGCTGCTCCTCCTCGCGGAGATGACATCCCAGGGCAGTCTGGCTGGCGGCGAGTACACAGAGAGGTGTGTGGAGCTGGCCGCGAGCTACCCAGAGTCTGTGATTGGGTTCGTCGCCACCAAAGCGTTGACGACGGTTGGCGAGGGCGCGGACTTTGTGACCTTCACGACGGGCGTAAACAGGTCTGCGGAGGGGGATGAGCTCGGGCAGCAGTACCAGACGCCGAGGTCCGCAATCCTTGGGGGCTCTGACTTCATTATTGCTGGAAGGGGTATCCTCAGCGCAACCTCTCCGGTGGCCGAGGCTATCAGGTACCGCAGGGAGGGTTGGGAAGCGTACCTGGACCGCACTGGGCAGAGGTGAAGAGCTTCTTCACGACTGAGTGGAGCGCTAATGTGAGTCAAGAGTCGTTTGGCGTTTTTGGTTCAGGGGAGAGCTCATTGTACCTTATGTTGCCGCTGATACCTTGAGGTTGTTCTGTACCTGAATTTCTGGGCCTCTTGGGTTTAAGCTTAAGTCGGGCATCTGAAGGGATTTTCAGGGGCAGTGTCGGAAGTCATAGGTGCGGGTTCCTGGGAGGCCATACATAGTTGGACTCAAATTCCCTGATATGACTAGGTAATTTGAAGAGATTTTCGTCAAGCGAGCAAAGAACTACGTCATTTTGGACTCTGAAGGGTGTTTCATCCATAATGACAGCCCAATTGTCTCTCTGAGCCCCTAGTACTCGGGATGTCTCCCCAGTAACGGCTGCCTTACCTCGCTGTTTCCACTGTGATCTTTTCCAGTGACCGCTATCGATCTTTCTTGGTCATCTTCCATCTAGTCCTTTGGCTCTATTTCATCTCTTCTGTTCTTGAGATGCCTCACAGTGATACGTCGTTCCTCGCTTTCATGCCTGTAGTACCATAATGCTTTCCTCGGCGTTGTCTCGGTCACGTCTTTTGTGTTTGGTCTCGTCTGCGCCGTTTCATCCTGCCCATGTGTTTCTGCTGCGCCTCCACATCTTTAAGCTTAATCCGCCACCTCCATACATATCTCTCACGACATTATAATCTTTGAAGACATTGATGGACTTATCGCAAAGGGTCGTGAGGCCTCTGGCCTTACATGAACCCATTGTAGATGGATAGATGGTGGAGACATTTTCGAACATGAGGAGTACTTAAACCGAGTCTCTGCGGGCTTCCCTGCTCCTGTCTTTTGCTTCTCCAGGCATCCGAGTCTATCTACTATCACTGACTTCTTTTCACCATCGCTCTTCTTCAGTCATCACAACACACACTACTTTATTTCGCACACTTGACTTCTCACGATTTACTTCTCACGCTTTACTTCTTACGCTTTACTTCTCACGCTTTACTTCTCACGCTTTACTTCCTACTTACCTTACCATGGATTCCGTTCAAGCCCGTGGAATGGCGCTGAGCACGAACCAGGCCATTTGGGCCTTGCATTCCGGCAAGCGTCTCAATGGACTTAGAATCCCACCTCGTCTCACTTCTAAGCGCGCAGATGGAAAGGAGATCAAGAAGAGCCTTCCATTTCGTCGTTCACCCTCTCCGCTCCAGATGGAGGATCTGGAAATGTACCACAGCCTCGGCAACCTCGACAACTTTCTGGCCAAGCCCAAGCCCGTACCAAGACATAAACGGTCTCACCTCCTCGATCCCAAGAGCCGTTACGAAGACCTGCAGATATACGAGGACCCCACGACTAGGAGAAGCTTCGACTGGAGGCCCATTCCCGACACGAAGCCCGAGATCCTTCGATCTCTTACCCCTGGAAGTCTCGCGGACCGCGAGTCCAACTTCGACCATTGGTATCAGTGCTACGGCCATCTTGACCCTGCTACCCTTTCAGTCGACGATATTCCCACCGGGTCCGAGTTCGACTATACCATTGACACCAGCCTCGCCGCCCTCAGCTTCCCGTTCAAGCAGCGCGACCTACAGGTCCTGCTTCTCCTCCTTCGCCTGGTGGTCTGCCATTACGAGCGACTCAAGGCCAGCGGGCAAGGACAGCGGAATGGCGAGCTGCTCGACTTCACCATCGAAGACAAGGAGAGCGCCTCCGTTGCCGTAAGTGCGGCCATGTGCTCTAAAGATCTCAACTTTGTCAAGAGTGTGTGGCTTGCCTTCGGATCCAGACTTAAGTGGGACTGGGGTCAATATGAAGACGAGTACGAGAACCACGGCCGGAACTTTAGCCACGATTACATTCGTTCCGGGACCTACTAGCCTCGTCCGCCTCCCACCCCTACTTCTGTCTCTGTCACTGTCTCTGTCGGCGTCCGTCTTTATCTCTTCCCTTCAGCTTCTGTCTTCATCCCTATCTTTTAGCGTCTGTCTTCACCTTTACCTTTTAGCGTCGGCGTCCGTCTTTGTCTCTATCAGCGACCACTCAAAAACAACAACAACAACGACAACAACAACAACAACGACAACAACATAATAAGAAATTTAAAAAGCCAGTGGCCGAGATATCTTTGCAGCGGCCTCTAGAGAATGAAACTCTGGAGGTCTCGTCGTCTGCCGAGCCCGTGTCTCGTGATGTCTCGGCATGATGAATGATATAATGATGATGATGAGGAGAATGATTTAATGACTTATGGTTGATGATACACTTAACGACTTATGATGAATATGAGGATGGATGATGACTGATGGGACTTGGAGGAAATGGTTTGGACAACTTGGAGCTTCAACTTACAACTCCAATTCACAACTTGCTCAACATTCTTCACACAATATGTTTCAATATATTGGTCCGAGCCTAATATCCGAGTATTCCATAACATGTGATGATTATTGCTGCAAAGTGTTCTCGTGTAATATGGGATATGATGTCGTAATATGATGGGAATCTAAGTTTTTTTGCTATCAACGAAGACACTTAGACAGAGGAATCTCTACAACCCTTCCGGAGAGCCCAAGGCAATGAATGGAAATCAGCAGTTGTACATTTATCTTGGCCGCCATTCCCGCCAAACACAACTGCTTACTCCCCTGGCAGGGTAGCTCGAGCCCACGGACCCCAGGGGTCCCAGCGCCCGGACCCCCTGACAGGACCCCGCACTAGTCCTGTTCGGGCAAGGGTCGCATGTCAAGCCAAATTGAGAGGACTTCTGTTTGCTGAAGGCAACTTCACGAACCCCGCCAAGCGGGTTGCAGAGCTGCTCAGTGGCCGTCAACACTCCGGGCCTGAGGCTTCGTCCGTCTTCATCCCAGCTCTTGTTTGCTCGTTCGAATATTGATACCCATTGCGCCGCGGCAAAGCTGAATAAGTCCAGTCCAGTTTGTTACAAGTACTTCGAGTCCGACGGTTCGTCTTCCCCAACCAGTTCCCCTTGTGTTTTTCTTCAATTCGGCGAGCCCCTCACCGTGTTTGCTGCCCCGCCTCGACCATTGCTGACCGCCTCCAGACAAACAATATCGCAACAATGGCCGACACCAAGGTCTACCGCGCCAGCACCACGGCGCCCGTCAACATCGCCGTCGTCAAGTACGCATATCTCCAACATCATCATCTCTCCAGCAGTCGCTGACCGCCAACAGGTACTGGGGCAAGCGCGACGCCAAGCTCAACCTCCCCACCAACAGCTCCCTCTCCGTCACCCTCTCCCAGGCCGACCTGCGAACCCTCACGACCGCCTCCTGCTCCGCCTCCTACACCGACGGCGACTCCCTCATCCTGAACGGCGAATCCTCCGATGTCTCGGGCGCCCGCACCCAGGCCTGCTTCCGCGAGCTGCGCGCCCGCCGCGCCGCCCTCGAGGCCCAGAACCCCTCCCTCCCCAAGCTCTCGACCTACCCCCTGAAGATCGTCACCGAGAACAACTTCCCCACCGCCGCCGGCCTGGCCTCCTCCGCCGCCGGTTTCGCCGCCCTCGTCCGCGCCATCGCCGACCTCTACGAGCTGCCCGACTCCCCCTCCGACCTGTCCCTCGTCGCCCGCCAGGGCTCCGGCTCCGCCTGCCGCAGTCTGTTCGGCGGCTACGTCGCGTGGCGCATGGGCGAGCAGGCCGACGGCTCCGACTCCAAGGCCGACCTCGTCGCCGAGGCGTCCCACTGGCCCGAGATGCGCGCCCTCATCCTCGTCGTCAGCGCCGCCAAGAAGGGCGTCTCGTCCACCTCGGGCATGCAGCAGACCGTCGCCACGTCCGGCCTGTTCAAGCAGCGCGTCGCCGAGGTCGTGCCCAAGCACATGGCCGAGATGGAGGACGCCGTCGCCCGCCGCGACTTTGCCCAGTTCGCCGAGGTCACCATGAAGGACTCCAACTCGTTCCACTCCTCGTGCTCCGACACCTACCCGCCCATCTTCTACATGAACGACGTCTCCCGCGCGGCCATCCGCGCCGTCGAGCAGATCAACGCCGCCGCCGGAAAGACCGTCGCCGCGTACACCTTTGACGCCGGCCCGAACGCCGTCATTTACTACCTCGAGGAGAACGCCGCTACCGTCGTTGGCGCGTTCACCCCCGTCCTGAGTGCCGTGACCGGCTGGAAGGAGGGCGCCAGCAGCCTGCAGTCGGCCGTGACTCTGGATGAGACCGTGGCCGGCATTATCAAGGGCGGCGTCAGCCGTGTCATCCAGACCGGCGTTGGCGAGGGTCCTATCAAGTCCGACATTTACCTTGTTGGTGAGGATGGCCAGCCCGCTAAGCGGTAGGCGCGAGCGAAGTTGAGATTTCAATTGAGTAATAGTCACTGCGAAAAGCCACGCATATAGAACAATTCGTGTAATAAAACCACCTGTCGAATTTCGTGCATCACTTTTCTTGTTCTGTTCTGTGATGTGCCGTTTTGGTCGCGGCTGCCTGGTTGTGTCTGTGGTCGCACCTTCTCTCCCTGTCCTTCGACCGTCGGCCAACCCCACATCTCCTTCTGCCTTCTTCTCCAAATCACATCTCACTCTCCATCACCACAACACAACTCGCCCGCCAAACAAGAAAATCGAGAGCGGCGAGAAAGATGGCGTCGTACAAGGAGCCAGAGTTCATTTTTATGGACGAGCGAGACTCCTCCGGCCTTATTCGTCGCCGGTGGCGCCACGACCTCAACGATCGCATCACTGAGGTAAATCTGGCCCTGCCCCAAACTCACCTTCACATCCTGACAAACCACCCAGGTGCCCATCGAGAATGCTCCCACTACGATCTCGCATCTCTTGACTATGAACATTCGCCAAGTCCTCTCCGACGCATTTCTCCCCATCGGCTACCCCGATTCCGTCTCCAAGGACTACACGGGCTACCAGCTCTACGACTCCCTCCAGGCCTTCTTCTCCACCATCACCTCACTGCTCGCCAACCGCGCGATCCTCCAGGGCCTCGGCGTCGGCGACGCAGACTCCTCCGCCACCTACGCCCTCCTCCTGACCATCCTCAAGGACGCCATCTCCCGCCTCGCCACCATCGGCTTCGCCTACCGCTTCGGCCTCGTCATCGAGCCCGAGTGCAAGAAGTACCGCTTTCTCGCTGATATCTTCAACGACAGCGCCTTCTTCCTCGACCTCTTCTCCCCGCTCTTCGGATCGTGGACCAAGGTCGCTGCGCTCGTCGTCGCGGAGGCCCTGCGCGCCATGTGCGGCGTCGCCGCCGGCGCGAGCAAGGCCGCGCTCTCGAAGCACTTTGCGCTCCGTGGCAACCTCAGCGAGCTCAACGCCAAGGAGTCCTCGCAGGAGACGGCCGTCGGACTTATTGGGTTGATCGTCGGTAGCTTCGTCGTGCGCCACGTGGAGAGCAGAGAGGCCGTCTTCGCGCTGATGATCATCCTCGTCTTCGTCCATCTCGGCATGAATTACCTTGGAGTTCGCTGCGTCCAGCTCAACAACTTCAACCAGCAGCGCGCCACCATCTTCTTCGAGATGTACATGAAGACTGGGGGTGCGGTCAAGCTGACGCCTGCCGAGGTTGCGAAGAGAGAGAACGTCATCTTCTGGACACCCTTCGTCTACGACAACGGCCGCCCCTTTGCCAAGATTCTCTTTGCAAAGAGCTACGCTGATGCCATGGCATCCGGAGCTGTGGTCCTTACTTCGACCAAGCAGTATAAGCTCTGCCAGTGCGTTGAATCAGGCCTGGTCGTCATCAAGATCCTTCTCTATGGGGACCCTTTGTCGGAGGACGTCAACACTACGACCCTTCATGCCTGGTTTTCTGCGCTGTGTCTGGTTCACTCCATAATGCCTCGTAACAACGACTTGGGATACAACTACTTCAACAAGCATCAGGCTGAGATCACTTCTCACATGGCCCACGCGGGCTGGGTTCAAGGCGATGTCAGCCTGGATTCTTCTGCTGCGTGGATGTTGCCCAGGGATGAAGACGTCAACAACAAGAAAGATCTGTAGACAATGCAAATACTGCATAGAGCACCCGGCGGGGTGAGGATCGTTCAAAGAATCAGGGATCTGGCGTTTGGGAATGGCATAAGGATGAAGGGACATGTTTGCTCAATCACTTGCACAATGAGATACCAATACAGCCTGAGAGGCATTGTTCACTTATTTTTCATTCCCCTGTGACCTACAATGATATGCCCTGATGCTTACAAAGACGCATAGGGTACTAAGAAGGTCTACAAGGCGCTTTAGCCATACGTGGTGGACGCCGGCAATCGCCTCCCAGGCTGCTCCTTCCCTGCCCAACACATAGAGCGCAGGTAGATGCGGCCCCTGTTGTCACTGATGGGAAGGAGCGGGCGCCCAGTACCTCCGCTCTTTCCATATCGGGTCGCTCAGACACGAAGAGACGCAAAAAGACCAAAAAAGAGCGGCTGAAGCGAGGATCGAAGGATACGCACCCTGCGTAGCGGCGGAACTTCACGCAAACACACTACTCAAAGCATCAGCACCCCTCGACCATCTAGCCGGACAGTTGTTGGAGAGGAAGGAACCTAAGGTGTTCATAAAGGTAGTCGCGGGTCTGGAGGCAGGTGCCGCCCTCTTCTCATGCCCAGTCCCCTTCCCTCAATCTCCCACACTGATGCCGGAATATGGAAGCCTGCTGACCACCCCATTTCGAGCTTGGTTCTTTTTCGTGACTCTTCCACATGACGGCCACGCTCGTGATACCCCTCCCATCCCGGGATGTTTTTGTACAATGTCTGAGTGGGAAGACCATGCCCCCGAGGCATCTACGTCTATTATAAGTACAGTATCAGCACACCCACGCCGAAACCCCGCTATCATACATCCTCGCAACATGCTGGCACACCTTCGATGCATTTACATCTCTTTTTCTCTCACGCCAACCCAGCGCCCCTCAGCGCCCTCATCTTCACTCCCTCCCAACTGTTCAGCTTCGGCCGCACGTCGAGGTAAAAGCTTGGCTTGCCCTGCGCGTCGGGG
Source organism: Colletotrichum theobromicola (assembly GCA_014705045.1). Taxonomy (NCBI): domain Eukaryota; kingdom Fungi; phylum Ascomycota; class Sordariomycetes; order Glomerellales; family Glomerellaceae; genus Colletotrichum; species Colletotrichum theobromicola. Next base: position 152,519 of record JABGLZ010000501.1, on the reverse strand, counting down.
CGTCCCGCGTAAAAGTCAATCACGTAGTCAACCTGCACGCCGCAGCGGTCGATAACCCAGTCGTGCCGGTCGAACGGCGCCTGGTATCCCAGCAATGTGTTAATCCGCGCCTTCGGGGACATGTTCGTGCTGAGGCCGGCGAAAGAGTGCAGACGCGGGCCGTCGCAGCTGTTTCATCTTCGTCAGCAATTGCCTCTTTCCCCAAGTTTCTATCCGTTTCTCCCAGCCCGGCAGAGCGCCAAAGAGAGCGGGAGAGGGGTTACTTACGCGGTCCCCTGCGTATACGGCGCCTCCCACTCTTTAATCTCCTTCCACGCCCTCTCGTTGACCGCGTTATGGATCGGCACGACCGTGCGCATGTCCGCCGCGCGCGTGTCGTGCCCTTTCCGCTTCATGGCCTCGAAGAACATCTTTTCGGAGGGGTAGACCCAGTTCCCCGTCGCCGCGTCCGCGCCCGTTTCCTGCTCGTTGTTTGAGGGTGCGCCGTGGCTGCTTTGTAACCTCGGCGGAGGAGGAGGAGTTGATGTTTCGAGGGAGGGGGCGTAGGGGTAGCTCGAGGTCGAGGTGCGCGGGATCGTGGAGACTTCGCGGTAGGTGTCGAGCGGGGATTTCGCTGTCGGTGGTTGCGGAGCGGGGGATGGGGAGGGCGAGGAGGTGAAGGGGACGTAGGAGCGGAGTGTTTGTGTCCAGGAGGTCGTCGCTTGCGAGGAGGAGGAGGAGGAGGGTTGCGGGTGAGGGGGGAGGGTGTGTGGCGGCTGGTCGTGGGGGTTGGCGGCGTTGGCGTTGGCGGCGCGGGCTTGTTGGAGCCATGCTTCGCGGGATTTATGGTCCACGGGGCACGCGTCTGCTCCTGCTCCTCCCGCCGGCGGCGTCGGTGATGATGTGCCGGAGAACGGCGTATAGGATAGGAGGGACTGCGTCCATGATTGCGACGGCGGCGAGGGCGGCGGGGTCTGGTTCGGGATCGGATGCGGCGGGGCGGGAGGGGCGGCCGCGTCGTTCGGGGCCGCGGCGCGGGCGTGTTGCAGCCAGGCCTCGCGGGCCTTGTGGTCGACGGGACATGTCTCGCCGTCCTTTGGGTCTGCCATTTTGGCGGGGGAAGGCTGTGTGGGTTGCGTTAGGAGGATGAGGTCTGGTAGGTCTGTGGTTGCGGTGGACATGGTTGGGGACGGAGGCGCGGAAGGACGGGATGCTTACCTAGAGGGAAGGGGAGGAGATCGGTGGCGGGCGGGTGCTGTCTACTTAAAGATGACCCGGTCGGTGTTTCGCGGTGTGCTTTGTTTGTTTGTTTGCGGGGTGGTTATGCCGCATTGAATGCGCTGGCGCAACGGAGCCGGGAGCTTGGGGATGCGATGACAATTGGATTTTGCTTCAACTTTTTTGGTGGGTCACCTCTTTTTTTTGGATGATGTGATTGAGCTCGTGTGATTGGTCGACGACTCATAAGCCCATGTCCAGCGTCACTTGACCGGCACCTATGACGAAATAAACCAGGTGATTGTGAATAATTGAAAGCACTCGAAATTTTTCCATGCAGAAGTTTTCCCATCATCTCCATGGAGGCTGGACCTTTACTAAACTCGAGGCTTGAGTGAAGTCGCAGAGAAAAACGTCTGCAGGACTTGCAGTCTGAAGTGATTATGTAAGCTCGGTTTGCCCAGTAGGTTGGATCGGGGCCGGTGCCGAGGTGAACTCCAGACCCGGCTCCGGTTCCCGTTTCAGTCACTTCCACCTGTTTGCTATGTTTAGACTCTTCAGTCGCATCCTCTATGGATCTCTTCACAAGTATATTCGCAACCCCACGCTTCGTCTGCTTTATTACAGACCATTTCGTGAGTACTGTTTCGGGACGCTTATCCTGGTACGATACCCTACTGGTTAGTCATTCGTGTGACGTCTAATACTTGCAAAATCAATCTTGCTACGACTTTTCTCGATGTGAGTCCAATGAAATCAATAAGGAGCTTCTTGCTGGATAACAATTCAAGGAACTGAAATCTGAGCGGTGTGCTCTCATCTAGTTACGACGGAGTGACCATGGTGTCTGCGCAAAAGTTTTCCACAGCCCATTGACTGTTCTGGATTTCGATGCTTACTACGCGCCGATGGTGGCTTCGGAATCGGTCTAAACCTCACCTCAGGACGGCCCACGAAGTTGCCATCTATAGTCAGCACATCGATAAATCTCCGTCTTTGAGGTCATGGGCTCCATGGAGAAATTACAACAGCTATCATTAAGGCGTCTGCCTTGATGCATAGTCCTATATGTAAGCTGCAAGTCGATTCACTCGCGACAACCGCGCAAACATGACGTGGAAAATTCCAAATAGCACAATGGCAAATATACGAGAGCCATCTGAGATAGCAATCTGCCAAGGCTCCGTATGAGAGGTAAAAGATTTCCGCGGGGGCAGATGAGAAACCCATGGAACAGTTCAAAGTCGCATGTGTCTGGAAGGGATTTTCCTCATAGCGGAGATGCAACATTGATTCCACCACGGGAGGATAGGTTCACAAGTACAATAACAGTACCTTTCACCGATTGCAATGTATCTGTATGCAACTCTCATGTTTGCGGGAAAGTGGTAAGGGTTCTGCTCCATGCGCTGTCGGGATTTTGAAAACTTTGAACCCTTCCAAAAAAGATAAAAGAAAAAAAAGGGAGAAAAGCTGCAGTCTCTCGTTGATTAACCTTCTGCTTCGGCAGCTTTGGTCCAAAGTTGAACTGCTGGCTTCCATCTACGGTGGTGTTCCTAGACCAAGAAGACAGACTTGCTCCAGGCCTGGAGGAAACTTTGTAGCCATATCTAGGTCATGACGGTCATTCGATGTGACGACTTGAGTATTGATACCATGTGTCGCTGAATGAATCTCTACAATATGCTGAAATGAGTTGAAGTCAGACTTTGTAGCTAGCTTCAGCCCCTTTTCTTGGGGTTCGTGCCACTACTGGTATGATCCTAGAATGAGCGAATGCAAGCGGGACACAATCCCACCGCAGCCGTACATATAGACTATTTATGCTATCGACTTTCGCCTCCTTCTTAAAAGCTAGTCTCCCGTCGGTCTGCCCCGCCTCGAGTGGGACATGCTCACAAGCATGAGGGCTGTTGTAAACTCGTCAGTCCGATGGCGAGACGAGAGGGCGGATACTCCTCGTGAGTCGTAAACACTGCACACAAACAAGACCAACAGCAACACGGTCCAACATACGGCCCCCCCGAGAGTCGACTTTCAAAGTTTTCCTCGTCTAATTTCAACTCCAACTGGCCTACCCCAAACTCTTGGGATTGTGGATAAACAACAGCCTGCAATACACTCTTCTAGAGTGCAAACCGGGGAAACGGCGACGGGGGGTAGGATCGAAGAGGCTCTTTGGGCCCCCCGGTGTTCATCATGCCTGACGCTAATCAGCCTAGGCGATGCCGAACTATGGGGAAATGAGGCTTTCGACGGCTCCGTCTGGAGAACCGGAGATCTACAAAACATGGTAAACATAAAGGAAAGCCCATCATCACGATGAAGATTCCCTCCCGATCCCGTCCTACACTCGCTACCTCACCCCCTTGACCCGTCAGTCCCTACCAAAATCCCCCCCTCACCCATCGTCACTCATTTCCACCTCTCCATAATGCATCTCACCCCGCTCCTCGCCGCCCTCGCGGCAGCCACAACCTCCGTCTCCGCTTCCGTCCTCCCCCGCGCCGACAACAACGCCCCCTGCACAACCCCCACCGTCCGCAAAGAATGGCGCGAACTCGCCCCCGGCGAGAAGGCAGACTACCTCCGCGCGGCCGTCTGCCTGCGCTCCCTCCCGCGCCAAAAGTACACCGCCTACGAAGCCGTCACCACCCGCATGGACGACCTCACCTTCACCCACTGGGCGCTCCAGTCCCGCATCCACTTCGTCGCCGGCTTTCTCCCCTGGCACCGCTGGTTCGTCCGGCTGCACGAGGACCTGCTGCGGACCGAGTGCAACTACACCGGCGCGCAGCCCTACTGGGACTGGACGGTCGACGCGGACGCGCGGCAGATGCCGCGCACGCCGCTCTTCGACGCCGAGACCGGGTTCGGCGGGGACGGGCAGTTCATGGGGAGCGACGTGCCGGGGTTCCAGCGGTGCGTGGTCGACGGGCCGTTTGCGGGCCAGAATTTGACGCTGAGCATGGGCTGGCCGGATTCCGGGGAGCCCGGGGACAGGGTGCACTGCCTGACGAGGGAGTTCAACAGCGGCGACGGGGCGGACGAGAATGGTGTGACGATCGTGGGGGACATGCAGATGGGCGCGTACGATTCGAACGTGATGAATGCGATTTATGCGTTTGAGGGGTTTAATGATATGGTCACCATGCTGGAAGGTCTGCCGCACGCACAGAGTAAGAGCCTCCCCCTCCTTTTTTTTCCCCCGGTGCCAAAACAACATCAAGACGATGGAAACGTGCTGACTTTTTGTGTTTTCGTGCAGTTCACAGCGTCATATCCGGTGACATGAGCCCGGCCACCTCGCCCAACGAGCCGCTCTTCTTCCTGCACCACGCCAACGTCGACCGCGTCTGGGCAAAGGTTCGTTTCCCCCCCAGTTGATTTAGTTGATCCCAAACTCCAAGTTTATGAAAAAGTGGAGTGACTGACATCTCTCGATAACAGTGGCAAGGCAGGAATGCTACCCGCCTGGCCGACTACACCGGCTTCCAGGACACGGACAAGATCTACCCGGCCGCCATCACAGACAGCATGCCCGTGCTGGAGCTCGCCGAGACGGACCTGGCTGTGCGGGATTACATGGACACGCTATCGGGTCCTCTGTGCTATACCTACTCGTCAATGTAAAGAACAAGAAAAGGAGGACGGAAAGGCAAACGGAGGGGAGAAACGCGGAAAACTAGCGCTCATCAGAAGCTCGGAGTGAGCATAATTTTTATACCATAATAGCCAAGATCAAAAAATTCAAAAAACCAATCGAACTGAGAAGTCGTAATTGCTGCGAATTTCGGCAAAGAATGAGCTTGAACATGAGATTCACCTGCAGTCTATTGGCTGTGTTGAGCTTCAGACACTGCGTATCCAGCATATCGAGTCCGAACGCACCCGTTCGTGTGTGTAATGTCATTGGACGGGTAACTTGCAACGCTGAGAAACCACACGTGGATCCGAGGGGGGGGGAAGAGACGACCTCCCCAAACGGTTGACTTCAGCACTGCCGCCATGAACCTCCTTCCCATAGGCCACGAACTACTACTTCTGAGTTCTACAGGTTAATACGCAGTAAGCCGTGTTAATTGAGTGATCTTCCGCCATGATTCATTCGAAATGGGAACACTGTAAACTCTCATGCTTTGCAAAAAGCTAAACCCCCGGCCACGCCGGGACCCTCGCATCTTTTTTCTTTTTTTCTTCCCCCTCTCGCTCTCGCGTTCCCCCGCAGATCAACCGATGTCGTTCTCCATGTGGCTTATTCCCCCCAGAGTGTGGCTGACACCTGCACAGACCACCGCTTATCGCAATCAGGTGGCTGGTGCGCACAAAGCTCGGCTTTCTCCACGGTCGGCTAGGTACGTCGGGAAATGACGGAAGGGAAAAAGGCGGTAGTGGGGGAGTGAGCGGAAAGCACATGGCACGATCGGACGAAATTTGGGGTTTAGCAGCGTGAGCTGTCGCGCGCGTGCCCTCCGCGTCCGCTTGACCAGATCCAACCACGACAGTCCCGGAGCTACGGACGGTAACCAACCGTTTAGCTGCAGCCAGGTGTGCGAAGCATCAATCACATGCGCGCTTGGGGGTAAGGGGAAGGGGAAGGGGGGAAGAACAGCATTGCGGAGCTTTGGCATTGGTTCGCTGTTGCGGAGGTTGCATTGGGAACTTGAACCTCCGAGATATCCACGAGCGCCGAGAGGCACATGCCGCCGAAGCGTATATGTTGCATGGAAGATAATCACATATGATGATGCCGAGAGTGTGAGGTTGGAACTTTTCAGTTGTTTTTGGGGGTGCTATGTACGAGGTTTTCGCGACGAGCTAGACTTGTCGGTACAGGGCGTGCTCCTGCCCAAATAGTAGAAGACGTTTGAAGGAAAAATAAGTAGGCCCAAGTTGATCCGAGGGAGACAGGGCTTCTGTCTCGCGGGTGTAGGTATCAGATAACTCCCGAGTCCGCACCAGGCGTCGTGGTGGTTTCCCGCCAACGCGACACTCTCGGTGTGCTGCAACCAGTCGCGGCGGATGTAATCGCCGCCCGTTTTTCGTTCCTGTGCCCCGGGTGCCGTCGTCACATTACATGCCGACTGCAACACTGCCGAGGCTTCCGTACCCCAGCCGAGGGCATCCCCCGTTTCCAGGGGACCCAACAGCTTTGGTTCGATGTAGTCCTTTCCCTCGTCTCTCGTACACGCATGCCGCCTGAGATTTTAGGTCACCGTCCTGGTATCGCCCCGTCCTGTCGCTCATATCCATAAAAAGCACACTCCAATTTCGTTTCGATTTGTTTTTTTACGTTTGTAAGCGAGAATTGGTAATATCTCAACCAAAGAGGGCAGCGCCGCCGGACTCGACAGCCTCAATCTCGGCCATGTCGATGGGCTGGCGGCGGAAGCGGGCGGGGAGCTCGGAGCGATCGAAGAAGATGCCGGAGGCGGGCATGACGGAGCCCATCTCGTGGCCGGAGGTGCCGCCGATGCCGGGCTCGGAGCCGTTGCGGATGGAGCGCTGGAGGGGGCCGTGCTGCTGGGCGTGGTCGCGGTAGGAGCTGAAGGAGGTGTGCTTGGCCGGGGCAGAGCCGTTGCCGAAGTTGGCGGGGAGGGTGCCGGTGGGCGAGGCCGGGTGAGGAGCGGGGGTGTGGTCGACGGAGGCTGTTTGTGACTGTTAGCTTTGGTCCTCGTGGGTGAAGGAGACAATGACGCGAGGAGGGCACGTACAGGGAATGGTGCGGCGGCCGAGGAAGCGGATGCTGGGGGTGCGCTCGGCGTGGGCGGCGGCCTGGCGGAGGACTCTGGTCGCGAACATTTTTGCGGTAGTATGAAGGGCGTGTGGTGAAGAATACAAGAACCCGAAGCTGGTCGGTGGTTGTGTGTGTATATGTACGGTGGAAAGGTAAGTGTTTGCGGGTGGTGGCTGTGGTCCTTCGACTCTCCTCCTTGGTGATAAAGCTGTGCGTGGCGCCGGGCGACTTGTGCTGGGTAGCTTGATGGGATTGGGTTATTTGTGTGGTTGTTGTCTTGGGACTTTTGTTTGAATGCGCGAGGAAGGCTTCGTCGCTTTATCAGCAGGGAGGAGAGCGGGTGGGAGGATTATCTCGGGGG